>JARJDT010001182.1:0-26259 GCA_030264655.1 Leptusa sp. GC000079
AAAACCACCGAAAAAAAGACAAAAATCGCCATAACAAGCAAACTATGGGAGATACAGAAAAGTCTTAAATACAAAAATGACGCAAAATTTAATTGCCTTTAAGTTCCCTGAAGACAGTTTTGCCCTAACTATTAAGGCTATCCATACATTCGCGAAAAACCACCGTAAAAAATGAGGATTCGGGGGAGCTTAATTCGTGGAGATCCATAAAAACCTCGAAACCTCAAAATTCAGCAAGAATACGATACTTTTCTTCTCTTAGTCGAAAAGTAAAAAAGACGCAAATTTAATTGCCTCTAAGTACCCTTAAGACATTTTTGCCCTAACCATTCAGGATTTCCAGACATTCGCGAAAAACCACAGAAAACAGACGAAAATCGCTATAACAAGCAAACTATGGGAGATACAGAAAATCCATCCGTGACCTGTCTGTGACCACGAAGTCGTGTGGTGACCACACCATTTATTTATTTTATCAGGGCAAAAAAAATCTTAAGTTAAGGACCTTTTCCCTCACAAAAGCACTTTTTTGTTATTTTTGGAAATGAATAAAATATCAACCAAAAATCGACACCAAAACCCAAATTAACGGAGATTATCTCTGCAAACTAAATAACCGAACGCCACTAACTGCCAACTGGGACAACGAGTGAAGGAAGCAAGAGTGCGCTCGAGGGCTCGAGCAATTAGAGCGTACGTTTCGAACGTAGCCCAGCAGGTTATGCCGTTTTAATTTTTACACTGCGCAAACGCAGAACAAATCACTCTTTTATCAATTTGTGCTACGTCTACGCAGTGTGATCATTAAAACAGCATAACATCAGGATCCGTGAAAGTCAAACAAAGATGCGATCGAACGATTTACTATTTCGCGCTCAAGGTTAAATTCTATCGTTGCCTACTACCTCGCTTACTACTAACCGTTAAAAAGATTTGTTTTTAAAAAGGGCTTTCAGTTTGGCTTTCAGCCGATTTAATATGTGAAGCTGGCAGAGTGGAACTACAGTATCTTTTATTTAGAATTCAAGTAGTTTAATGATGGTTTACCGAAAAGTGAAGATACAATATCACATAGATAAATTTGCGAAAGAACAACACCAAAAATGCAAATGTGCCAGTTATATGGTAAATTACATCTTGTCATTTGCTAACAATAATTTAATACAAGAGCTGTTTGCAGGTCGAGAAATACAAGGAGGAGCTTTCGATAGTTTCTAGAGCTATATCTAGAGTATTTCGGCAAATTAATCCACGTAAGTTGTAGCAAGTGTTCTAGTCCTGATTTTAGTAATTTATTTATTTGTACCCTGGGATTTTAAGTGTAATTAATTGTTGCCTGATTGATTGTGTTGAGTTGAGATGCACGCACTGGCTGCCTAACGTATAGCTATATATTTTCAGGCATTGTAAAATGCATGCAACAAGACCTCTCCCACAAGAACACTGACGATTTTAGTCGTACATTTGAAAGTAACATACAGATTAATAATTATAAGGATACTAAGCACCAACATAAACAAACTAACTTCAAAATAACTAAAAAAGTAAATGAAACTATAATTCAAGAAGACAATTTACTGGCACAGACACCACTGAAAGCTACTTTAAAATGTACAGTTTTCAAAAAACCAAGAAAATCAAATCCTAAAAAGACGCAAAGTCAAAAAAGAATGAGTCTAAAATATGCTATTGAAAAGGAACTTGATAATAATAATAAGGATGATAAGCTTCAACATAAACAAACTGGCTCAAAGATAACTAAAAAAGTAAAAGAAATTACAGTCCAAGAAGACAATTTACTGGCACAGACATCACTTAAAGCTACTTCAAAAAGTACAGTTTTCAAAAAACGAAAATCAAATCCTAAAAAGACGCAAAGTCAAAAAAGAAAGAGTTTAAAAGATGCTGATGAAAATGAACCGGATTCTGATATGAGTGAGATGGACGAGTATCTCAATGATTTAAAATCATTGATTTGTGATGATGATACCCAAGCAACCACAAATGAAAATCTGTGTCAGCTACAAAGTACAGCAACATCACAACTCACCCTAGCAAGCGACGCTCAATCAACAGTTGTTGGTAGAGGACAAAGTTATTTGAAATCGTTTTATCAAAAAGTTTACACTTGCAATGCTGTTAATTCCAAATCCAAAGAGGTTGCTAATAATGAAACAAATGCATTGGAAGACCGAACTGGTAATTCAATTATTGTTGTTGCTTGTTGATTGTTTTTGACTGTTATTTGTTGCTAGTTTCAGAACAACCTAGGAGGAAAGTAAGGAAATTGCATTCGCTAAGTTTTTGTGATTTAATTGTATCTCAGGCTATAAACTGAATTAAACGCTACTTTACTTTTGTGAAGGAAATCAAATTAATATAATGTGACAAACATGTGTAAAATAAAAGATATCCAATATTTTCGGCATGTACAATGAAAATTAAGAATAAGTAGTATTATTATTTACGTCTTGCGACATATTTTTTTACCAAAATTTGCCAATCTGGTGATTCAATATTTATTTTTACATATGTATAATAATAAAGTGAGTATTTGATAGAAGCAGTTGCATTGTTGTTATTTAAGTGAAATTATACGGTGCTAATAAATAAACCCACAAGCAGCCATGTCGTTCCATCACAATCACGAATCAGTAATCACGCAAAGCGAGTAAATACAAATCGTAGTGTGGTTGATGATGGAAAGGCGCGCTTCATGAAGTAGGGGAGCTGACTAGATAGTTACAAGGCTTTTACGAGTCTCTCAGTCAGTTCAGTCGGTCGTAGAGACCGGTGAAACCATAATATAAACAAATAGAATTTCTTTCTTGGAAAAAGAACTTGCAACTTTCACAACATAACTAACTAAAGCAAAACAAAACTTCCATTCCATCGCATATCAATAAGTATTTCAATTTAGTCCAGTTGAGTAAACTTTCCTTGTGCAAATCTGGAGCGCTATATAAACGCCGGCATGGAGAAAGAACTACCGCCACCAGACTCGATGACGACTGTTAACATCAAGCCAGAGTATGCGCCTTCGGAGTCGTATGCCGCCTCTGAACCGCCACCGGTAAGTCAAACAAGTGAAAGTGCAGTGCGCAATTATGCCTAGTCTCAAGTTTTTTCAAATTGGAAAAGAGAGTTTCTAATTCGATGTTTTTCTTGTCTTGCAAACGTTTTTATTTCACATGTTCTAGTTAATTGAAACTGAAATGCATTTTAAATATCAAATCATGTCCTCGAATGTTGCTAGTTATTAAACTAAATAAGCGCAATGTGAATGTGTAAATTTTGAAATCGCGATTTGAAATTTTCTTACGCAACTCTTGTTAGCAGATCTCGATGAACATTAAAGTAATTAACATCAATATATGACATACGTTTTGCGTCTTGCGTTAATAAAACGCCGGAAAAGGGAACGACGAAAGACGCAAAAACATGCAAATAGATAGCGTTTATTTAATTAGCAAACTCTTAATCTATGCACATAGTGTTTGAAATGGAAGGACGCAGTTTCGCGTGGGTTCTCTTTCATCAGTGAAATCTAGAGATATTGAATTGCGTTTACGGATTATCATTATTCATTTATCGAATATGACTTGAAGGTGTTTGTGTAGTTATTTCACTTCACACTTTTCGCTTGACTAATTACCAACTTCAAGAAACAAACAATCGGCCTTTTACGTACTTTTCGCTTGTACATTCCATGCATTACTTAAATGTGAAAAGTTACCAAATAATTTATGAAATTTATTTATGGTTTTTTGTTAAAAAAAAAGTTTTGGTGCGAAACAACAACGGCAAAAAATGATTCGCTTCGTGATCTTTATGCAGAAACACGTTATTCAAGTTGTTTGCCTTTGTAATAGAAATAAATAAAGTTATGTCTATAATAAATTTGCATAATTTGCTAAATAAATACATTCGTCATTTTTTTATATTCGGAGAAAACTTCAATTCAATCATTCAAATAATACGACCGCTCGCCATTTTGAAAATATGGATGGTTTTCCGTTTGCGGTTTTTCTATATTTGTCTAGCAATCGCGATTTTCAAGGAACCTCCTTTCACTTTTACTTGTTTTGGGTGTTCCTGTCTTTGTATGCACTTGCAACTTGCCTTCAAGATGGTGATTGCTATTATTAATCAATAAATTTCCATATTTCCATTGTTATTTATACGTTGGCGCACATATTGCACTTTATTATATTAATTTACATTTCTTAAATAGTTTGTTAAACATGAAGAATTCGCGTAGTTATTACTTATCGTCATTTTCTCCGACATTTACAATTTCATTTAACATTTAGTTATTATATGTATAGTTTAGCAACGTGCGATAAAACGAATTGTACTGCAGGCGTTGAAGTTGAAAACGTTCATTGGCTTATTTACAATAATCTAATCTCTTTCTGTTTGCGGTTTATGAATAATTAATGTCTGTCTGCCTGCATCTATTCTATTGTAATGGTTTGATTTTATTGTGTCAATTAGAAAACGTTTAACAGTTTGTTCTGTTCCTTCACTTCACTTCACTAACTTTGCTTTACTTCATTCAACAAACCGCAACAAATAACACGAAATGTACTTGCTTTCTTTCATTTCAATTAGAAAATTAGCAACGGAAAATGACGTTTATAAATATTAGCATTCTTAACTGTTGGAAGGAAGGAAATCATTTGTATTTCAAATGAGAAATATAAGACGAGAAATAATCATCACGCTTGTGCGACATGCTCCAATAATACGAAAACTGATTAACGCTTCGTTTGAGGTGATGCGCTTAATTTGAATGGAAATTATAATAAAACCAGCCACAACTATGTAGACAGTCAGCAATGAGAAAGAAAAGTTATTTATTACACGATATGTTTACATTTAGAGTATGAATATTGACACATTTTTTTCACTTCTTCATTTGCGTTTCGCTCATCATCAAAATTCAGCACACAATGACATATTATTTGCACAGTTGTGATGAATTTACGTAAATTTTAAGTATTCAAAATACAGCAAACCCATATTGACCCATCAAACAAAAATTAACTTTCGAAGCGGATGCAAAGCGAAAACACACTGTGTACGGTGTGCGTGGTCATGATTACATAGTGACTTCATCGTTGTCGGACACGATGTACAAACACAAAATCCGCACATGCAAATTGATCGAAATTGGATAAAAGCTAACACATGACATAAATTCGTATCTGTTATCAGTGTTAGTTCTTCATGTTCTTCTCGTTCGAAATTAACATTCAACACAGCAATAACCGAGATCTAAATAAGAATTTAATTTCGTTTTTCTCATTTGGGAGATCCTCGAGGTCAGGGACATTCTCATCTTAAAGTTTTTTGAATCACATCAAGAAGTTAAATGTTCCGAGAGAAACATAATAAATGTTAAAATGTTGTTTTTAAATCGTACAGCGTGAGTAATAAAGAGCGCACATTCGTGAAGAGAACTCAAAAACCAAAATAGAAAGTTGCGCGCTTGATGGTAAAGTTCGTTAACATTTGCCGACTTCAAGAAGAAGAAGAAGAAGTAAGCGCATATAAAACACTAAATAGCGATTCGATGCGTGTTTGGAGGATCGAGAAATGGCTTTGGATATTAAAAGTTGCTCTTTTTTACCATTTAACTAACGCCAACACTCTTCTCGCCAGTCTTCATTGTTTCGATTTCTAATTGACATACACGACGGACGACTAACTTGGAACTTCAAATCAAACCAAGAAGTAAAATATTGAAACAAATAAACAATATGTTATTCAAATGTAGTTAGACATTTTAAGAAGCTCTAACTAACTTAAGAAACACAAACAAATCTAATGACTAAACAATCTTCAAGGTCTTGGAATTTAATTTTACTCTTAATATGAAGTACTTTGTTTTTTATGATGTTTTACTAAGTGATTTCACTGGTTGGATGCGATTGTGTGTCACTTGCATGGTCATTGGACAATGGACATGTCACGCAGAGTCGAATTATCTCTTGCTTCATTGCTTATTTGATTAGAATTAAATACGATTCTGTTTGAAATTACTTTTTTTCTAAATAATTTCAACGTAAATGATTCAATTAACTCTTGCTTGTGCGACAATGACACCATTTATGAATTTAATTTGCTTGCTGCTTCATTTCATGTTTTTTCTATTTTTCACTTATTTAATTGCCAACAAGAAAGAGACTTGATGTGTACTTAAAATATGAAATTAACACCCAGGTTATACAAATTAAACTTCAAAGCGTCAAAAGTTAAAAGCAACTAAATTAACATCTGTGTATGAACAAGAGACCAACAGGAATTGCGCTGTGTTGGTTAAGAAACGTGTAAATTTGCGCAAGAAAAATCTTTTGCAACTTTATCCAAAGTATCGGTGTGTTATGTGTGTGCCAACAAACTGAAAAACCAACGCCAAAAAGTATCAAATTGAAATTGTATAACTTTGGTTCTTATTTGACGTTTTGTTATCCTGTGACTGTGTTATACTGTTTAGCGTTAGACCGCTAGAAGTTTAGTGTGACTGATGAAACGAACAATTTCGCACTTTTTGAGACAAAATGTTAACTTTCACTGTGCGCTTTGCTGGGTTAGTCCTTTTTTAGATGCATTTCAAGAAGTTGTGGTTGAGTTTTTATATTAAATCGAAAAATTAAAAACATAGAAACGTTTTATTTATACAAAAATTTTATGTAATAAATTGAATTATGCAATTCACCGCTGTTTGGTTGATTTAGTTGATACGAAATCGGCACCAGTGGTATGCCATCATTGCGTAATATTCTTCGATTGCCTGTTATTATGACTTTTTACGTGATCGTTTTTATGAGTTGCGCTGCGTATGTTACAAATTAAATTGATAGTTCAAAATTATCTGTCGATGCTGTAATCATAGAACCAAGTACATCTTGGTCTTGGTCTAGGTTTGGCTACAGAGGTTTGTTGGTAAACAATTGTCAAGAAGTAATTCTTGAACTAGTTTTCTATACATATTAATAAATTGTGAAGCTAGACCGCAGACCAAATCATCATATTTATGGTTTTGTTGATTCATCATTTTTGTGAGGCAAACATTTCCATTTTAAAGTATTGTTTTAAAAACGTATTTCAAGGTTTATCAGATAATAACTAATTTTATGAAAATTGATGTAATATTTGTATACACGCAGCGAATTTTTGTAGTTAATGTCAGTTTCAAAATAAGTATAAAATATACCAAAAAGCGTTGAAATTATTTATGACTTTGCCTTACTTTATGCTTTATGTGCTGGACATGTTCGTTTAAGAAATTAATTAATTTGTTTACTTGCAATTCGTTCTTCTTATACTTCATTTGTATTAGCATGAACATGAACATGTCGCCGTTGAAAAAGGTTAAATTAATTTAAGCCATAAATTAAGAAATCTAAAGATACATCAGCAGAACATCACAGTGGTATACTGATATAGGTAGCAAATAAAGCAAATTCCATTCAATGAAAAGATTGCGGTTTGCGCTTTTGGTTTTCGGGTAATAAATAAGTATACTCACAACGATTGTAAATTTGCATTTCTATTTCGGAATGGAAAGCACGTAATCTCCTCCGCTCGTCCATCCGTTCCGTTCGTTTTTTAATGACTGTGGGGATTTTCTAAGAAGCGCAAATAAAATAATAATAAAAGACAACATAATAATGACGCGAGTTCACTTCAATCTGCGATGTGATGTTGTTTTAACTTTTAGCTTTAGCATACAACATGCATGGTGTGTGCACAAAGCGCAATTCAAGCATCAGGTACATCTACAGGAATACTTTACGACTTGCGACTTGCCTGTTATACCATTAGATAGATAGCAATAGGAATATAATAGCAACAAATGTAGTTTGTTGCAAACGTGAAAATCTGAAATTACATATGAATAACCTTCGTACCAAGCAGGGAATCGAGCGCAAAGCGCAGTCCGCAGAGTACGAACAAATTAGCGTTATTACTTTCGTATTTCGTATGACTTTGTCTACATACATGATGATTGTTGATCAGATTCAGCTACCTTTATTTTATACCATCGTTGCTATCAAGCAATCATCATCTATCATGTATTCCACAAGTCCATTTTTGCTATGAGCGAACTATGATTGCAAGTCATATACATTTATTCATTTAAAATAAAAATGCCAGCAGTTTATTTTAAGAAATAAATGAAGTAATTACAGCCTCTGCCATGAAGTAAACAATTTAATTGCAACAATCAACAATAAAATGCACTTATTTTGGAGTCATGATGTTTGAAGTTAAGTTGGTAGCAAATTACAAATGTTTTATTGTTTGATAAATTAATGAACTTTCTTTCTAAGTGCGCACAAGTTTAATTTATACCGTAGATTAATTGATTAAATCAAATTGACTGTAAGCGGAAAAAGTTTGCAATTGTCTTTTGCGTTTGCCTTTGTAAAATTTACTTCCATTGCACTCGCGTGCACTTTACATGAGAATCGCGCGTTTGTTACAACGAAAGGAAATCGACAATTTGCCATGCTTTTGCAGCATTACATGCACTGCTATTAAAATGTCATTTCAAACAAATTTGACTTGAACACCGAATACATTTATTAACCCATTGAATATGCATTTAGGAACATCCATAAAACAAGTATAGAAATAATAAAATCTCGATTGAAAAAGCCGTATGTAAACTTATCGAGAAAGAGTACTTCAAGTGACGACAAATGTCGTGTTGTATTCTCATCATCATCATCAACGACAACGATAATTTAAAAGTTGAAACTGGAAAAGCGCGAAGCGAATATGAATTGATAGAGAATGGAAAATGTGCACAGTCGGAGGCGTTGAGGCTGAAAGTGTTTGTTTCAAGTCAGAAGTCAAGCAAATAAGGCAATTTGCAATGACAAACTACAATAACTGTTACGCAAGTTAATGCTCATTGTACATTTTTTAACGCCGTCGTTGGTTGGGCTTTGTCGCGTCTTCTTATTTTATTGAACTCTTTATTTTGTAATGTACCAATTGTTGCATTGTTTCGGCATCGTGCATTGTTCGTTTAGGTTTCGAAAATTCGAACCTACATTATCGTCGTTTTACTATTCAAGAAAGCACAATTATTTGAAGTGCACTTACGGTGTTTCTTTCAATTTCAACGATGAGTATATCATATCAGGAATGAATAAGTGATGTATGTGCGCACGTTAACATTTAACACTTTCACTAAGATGTTGTTCGTGCTGTGCTCGTATGTATGTCGTTAACTGCTTTGCTTCTTCCTTATTTGTGCATCATGTGTTAAAGTTCCTCAATACCTACTTAACTCTGAGATAAAGAACAAGAACAAAAAAGTGTATCTGATACAATATCTCAAACAGTAAATTTTCAAGTTGTTTAACTTTTCGAATTTTTCTTTTGCTATTTAGTTTTTTATTTATAACACGTTTTTGAAATGCTTGAAATAAGGCATTACGCGTAGGACCATAAAATGCACAAGTACATCGATTCGATGCAGAATGACATAATCGTGCTTTCTTCGTCATGTTTGACGTTGTTCGCTAAAAACTTTCTTCAATTTTGCTTGATTTATTAACACATAACAGCATCTCGCCAATAACAATTATAATTGTTCATCGAATTGTCTTTTACAAACACATTAAGCCTGATGGTTCCTCATCCTTTATTTCGTATTTTTTTGCTGTAGCATTTAAGGAAGTTTACGACTTTGACAAACATTTCCACTTTCTCGTGTACTTAACATTTGAATCCAACAAAAAGATAACTTTCATTGTACATCGCTACATACTTATAACTTATACGAGCTTATTCACTATGCGCATACTTTGTGTCGATAATAATTGATATGAAATTTTTATACAAATTTAGTTTGGCATTCGTGTAAATGTTGCGTGAAATGGCAGGGACGCAAAATTATACGTACACTTGTTTATTTATGCAAAACGAAGCATCCAGGAAGCGGAACTATGCTCGCACGCTTTCGACTCGAATACATTTCGCTGGCTTTTGCGCTAATTTACTCTCTTACTGTTACATTTGTTGATTTTTCTGTTTGTTTAATCATGTACATTTGCTTCGTGATTTGATTTGATTTGCTTTTCTAATTGCACGCAATGATGCACAGCGCATGCAGCTTTCGTAAAAATGAAACGCCAGTAATTACCAAATAATTACTAAACGAATCAAATATGAAACTTTCAAATTATTTAATAACACCAAATATTTTATTAATTTAATTAAATCTGAAAAAAACTGTAAAAAAAGTTTGGAAAGAACTTAAACAAATTACTCTTGTACTGATGACATTTCTATCATCAGCACCTAATTATTAATTGCTAGCCTTCGAAGCCTTGATCTATTGATGCGGAAATGAGCGCATCAATTTTGAATTAATTGTATATAATGTTGTAAAATGGAAATTTCAGGCTTATCAGCGTCCTAAAGCTGCATCAGTCCAAGTGGCACGCATTATTGCCGTCACAGTCGTCCTAGTGTCATTTATACTTGGAGGATGCATCCTTGCATCAGCGTACATCACGGCCAATGCTTCCTGCAGGCATCTGGAGCAGGAACTACAACTGCTCTCCGACACCATGGATCGTTACCAACCACTACAGCCAGAAGCTTTAGTGCAGGTAAAATAAGATGTTTTCTTAATGAAATTGCGGTCACATTGTCACATTTAAATTTAACAAAGAAATTAAACAATAAGATTTTAACATTTGAACAAGGCTAAGATGTAAAGTGTTAACTAAGATTGAAGTTGAAGTAGTGAAAAGCCTTGAATGCTTCCATAAAACAAGTAGTTGCTTGGATGCTGTGCAACTACGCGCAGCCTTGTAGTTTTATTTTTATTATTCACTATTCATAAA
Source organism: Leptusa sp. GC000079 (assembly GCA_030264655.1). NCBI lineage: Eukaryota > Metazoa > Arthropoda > Insecta > Coleoptera > Staphylinidae > Leptusa > Leptusa sp. GC000079. The sequence goes on from JARJDT010001182.1 coordinate 10,878, forward strand.
ATTATTATTCTCTCGCATTAAAAATATTGCAAAAACTTTAAATAATTTGCATTGCAAGACGTTGAAAGTTCCCAATGCGGACGTGTCATTTCAATGCCTATTTTCTTCCTTTTCAACGTTATAATTACTAATTAAATGCATATAGGTGTAGGAAAAACAATAAAGAAATAATTGCTGCGCTTCTCCCATGACTTTAACAAGCATTTATTATTGTAAATAGTTAAATTCTGAGAAACTGATAATTGTTGACTTTATTAGAAACACAGAGAAACCGCAACAATTGACAGAGATTTCAATACTTAATTCACGGTGAATCGTTTAATCGAATAAATGTGCCATACAATGAACGAAATTATCCGCGAATGTACCTAGTTTGTCGCAAATTTACAGTTGTATCATTTTGTTCACTCAACAACTTTGGATGTGCTTTGTTGAGCAAGCATTATTAATTATGTTGCAGTTTGTTTGTATTAGTTGCATATGACATTGCGTAACTAATCTTGGAGCTTTGCTGCTCTCATGCTGCTCTCTTAAAATGCAATTATTAAATAACGACGATGAGTTCGTTGCACTCGTTTTAATAATCGGCGAAGAACTTATTCGAATTCGTTATAATAAAGAAATAAAACAATATTTGGTCGGATGCTGTTTGTTTTGTATTCAGCAGCGCACGATGTTCAATTGAATTGCAAAAGAGTAAAGGAGCGTATTCCTTGTTAATCTTCGCGGTGCATTCGCTGGCATGCTTCTTTGTGACTGGGGCATCGGTGAAAGCGAGAGGTCTTTACTCCTTTGTATCCAAAAGCAGGTCATTGAGAATAAACTATAAATGCAAAGCAGCAAAATGATGCGTGCGATGCAGCTGTAGGTACTCTGTGCACGATGTCGATTGCAATAAATCAATGCATTTCAGGAGGAACCTCAACAGCAAGAACAAAAGGAACAATTAGACATTGCTGAAACGAGAGATGCCAAAAACAACGCGGCTGACAAAAATTCGGTCGATGCCCAAACATCGGATGACTCCGACAGTTCTTCAGATAGCAGCGACAGTGATGAATCGGACGAAGATGATAAGCCAGTACAAATCAAGTTACCACTTTCCATCGACTTTGATGACTTAGCCGGCGCTATGATGAACAATCAGAAATCACGAATGAACTGCATTGTTGAGAAGAAGCACGCCGTCGAAGTCGTTGATCATCAACCCAAAACAGTCAATCTCCCATTCGGATTGAATCTAACAACTGATCCAAGATACGAGCGCGTCACTGGTGAAAGGATTGCCATTTTCTGTGAAAGCGGCAATGTTCAACAAGCACAGAGGTTTGTTTCCACTCAGGTTACCACTAACGCGCGTTAAAATTGATTGAAAATTGATTTATAACAACGCAAACAAACCAAATTTATTGATTGTATTGAAGAACGAAGTGAAACTTTCTTGCAGGCAACCGGAACCACAAGATCAGGAAGAAACAATCATGATTCAACCAGTGATGATCCCAATGCCACCACCACAATTCCATACTCATATGCCAATGCAAGCGCAGCAAATGCATCCGATGGAAGCGATGCGGCCACCGATGCCAAACCCAATGCTCATGCCGCACCACCCGCAACAAAACGAACTCAACCAGTTACCACCTAATCAAATTCTGCATCAGATCGCCCAACAAATCATCGCGCAGAAATTGCAACAAGAAGCACAGGAAGAGATTCAGAACAATGAACTCCGGCAGGAACAAGCTACGCCGTTGCATCGCATTGAAGTGCAACGCGGCGTTGGTGTTGCCCGCATTCCAATCCCCGAAGAGGTGCTCACGCAAATCAATCGTCTGCCCAATCGCGATGTCATCGTTGCCGTTTCCCACCAGGATATGTCCGACGAAGCTGAAAGTCCCGAAGTTCGCGTTGTCCAACATCAACGACAGAGCGCGCAAGGTCTTACAGGAAGACAATCGTATGCGAGAGGTTTGCCCGTTGATATTCCTGTGCCGATGATGCAGCAGGAAAGCGACGATCAAGAACCACAAGCGCAAGCTACTGAAGAACAACGACCACATTGTAAGTTTATTTAAAGTTTTTCTTTGGTGCAAAGAAAATATAATTTTTCTTTTTTTCAGTTGTACATCCGAGATCTGTTAGATCTGTCGACGCATTGTTGCCGAAGAGCGTAAAACGCGTGAAACGTTGTAACTGCAATTGCGCTTGTTAAAGCGCGACATGCTTACTTCTGATTAATTACATCCCGGCCGGAAATCAGAAATGGAGAAAACGTTGAGTTGAAATTTTGGAAATTATATTTGAAGTTGTAAATAAATATTTTCAATCGTTTTTAAACTACTTTATAATAATGATTAATCAATAATAGTTACTTTGATAACAATGTAAAATGTAAATAGTAAATTTCGATGATTGGTCTTTACTGCAAGCAAAAATTGTACTTAAAAGTGGGTTCATTTGTCCTTTTGTGTTTTAAAAATTTGTGATAGTATTTGTTTTTGTAGTTTATTTTATTTTTTATAAAAATTTAATCAAATTACCATATTTTGCGACACCATCAACTAGCGTTTATTTTCTGTTCAACCCTTTTTGCTTCAACCCTTTTTTGACCTTCTTTAGTTCTTTTTGGTCAAACAATATAATTTTGGAAAAAACATTAAAACAATGAAATAAAATGTTGTCAAATCAAACATATGTCAAGAAAATTGAAAGTCAAATTCTTGTGCATGAAATAATCACGTATTCGTCGCTTTCGGCCTGCAAGATTTACAATGGGAGACGCCGAAGCCGGTAAAAAGATTTTCGTAAAAGCGTGTGCACAATGCCACACGCTCGAGGCCGGCGGCAAGCACAAAGTCGGGCCGAATTTGAATGGACTATTCGGCAGGAAGACAGGTTCGATACCAGGCTACAATTATACGGATGCGAATAAAAAGAAAGGCATCACTTGGAACAAAACCACGCTTGACGAATATCTCACCAATCCAAAGAAGTATATTCCTGGCACCAAGATGGTTTTCGGCGGACTGAAGAAGGAAAAAGAGAGACAGGACTTAATTGCTTACTTGGAAAAGGCTACCAAGTAACACCACGGCAAATACAAGATGCTTTCTACCCGCAGATTATAATAATTTGAAATAATTGTATTTCAAAAATAAATAAAGATAATTCTTCTTTGTACATCGCGGTCTTATAGGTACCTACAGACTATAGAAGTGTACGTTATCACCAAAATTTTCGATGTCGAGATTTTGATGGATCTCCACGAATTGAGGCAACACCACCTAAACCAAGGCCTGAACACTGACGCAAGATGGCAGAAAGAATAGATAATTTTTTCAGGCAGTCGGGCGTTTCATTCGTTATTTGGCATTGTGTTTAGGCAACTCAGATCCAGTAACGGACTGACCGCCTGGTGTTTAGGTGGTGTTGATTGAGGTCCCCTGAATCCAAAAAAGTAGTGTTTGGAGTGATGTCCGTATGTATGTATCTTCTAAACAGCTGATCCGATCGGCCCTGAGTTACTTACGGGTGGTAAATTATATTTAAAACGTTCCTGTGTCCATCGAAGGACCATATAACTTCGTGGTCATAGACAGGTAATGATTGGATTTTCATATTTCTGTGCCAACAACTGGCAACTGAGGCAATGAGTGTCTTCAGGAAAGTAAAAGGCAATGCGATTGTTCATTTTTATTTGTATTTTGATTTTGAACTTACCAGTGTCTGCAATAGAATATCTTTTATCGCCGTTTTGAATTTTTGGCAGCGGTTTTTCGTGATTTTTAGGAAAGCCTCAACAGTTAGCGCTATACATAAGACAGTGCACCATATAGGAAACCTTTTATGACGACTCGTAAAAAAGGAAAAAGTTTAAAATAAAGTTTGTTGTTATTGTATTTTATAGAAGTTTAATCATAATACAGTCACTACCTTGTATAAACACATTTAACAAATGTAGATTGAATATCGTTCATTAAAATAATTCGCTATTGTTTGCATGTTTCTTTTTGTTTACCATTTCACCTCTTCCTTACTCAACTTTCTCTATGTTTTACGTTTACACTTTAAGTTATAATAGTTAATTAAATATATCTATAAATGCTGACACAGTAAAATGCAATGATTTTAAATTTAATTATGTCAAAGCCATTAACACATCAAGCATTGCATTTGACTATGCAAATAATGGGTTTGATGAATGCTCCTTCTGTCTATGCATCTTCAGGTTGCCAGTCCGAATTAAACAACAATTAACAACATATTATATTAATATTAATCAATGAAATTTGTTTCAAATTAAATTCAATGTAAAAAAGAAGTAAAGCAAGAAAACAAAAAGGTGAACAAATTTCATTAATAATGATGGAAATCGAAATATAAATATAATATTGAACTATTTAAAAATAATAATAATCATTGTTTGTAAATTAAATAAATAATACATACATGCAAAAATTGTATAGTCAAAATCTACCTATTACATTAACAAGGTATCTTAAAAAAATATATAATGTTGTATAAGATTTACACAAATTTCTTTTAGATAGATAAATATTGTATGTACACATTTTGATAAGTGAAAGACGAACCCGGACAAGACAGACAAACGCATTACGACGTCTATATAGCGATTTATAATAATGAACAACACACGAATCAAAAAGCGTTCGTTATTATTGCACGTACAGTATGAGTTTCTAATACATTAAATGACCCAACAAACTCTTTGCTCAACCGTTAAATGAATTCTTCTAACAATGCGCCATAACTAATTATATTTGTTGATAGCTCTTGATATATAGATGGGCGTGGAATGTGCTCAATGTGACATCAATCATTAATTTAAAAACAATTTCTTCTGAATAACATTGTTCTCTGCTACAAATGGGTCATTCAACCACCAGTATCTCCCTACTGTAGGTAAGTTGACAATATTTATAATAATAATACAAATAAATACTTTTCTTGTATACGATACAAATGAAACAAGAATTGTTATAGCAGTAAATGTTTACGTGTTCGTTTCGTAGAAAGGATACCATTCAAATTTACATTTCAGGCACATATTTTTCATTTTCATTTGGTGATTAATTGGTTCGAATAGTATTTGCTAACACACTTGCCTTCATTTATCGCATCTTATCGCCTCCTGGATATAAATTAATAACTTATATTTAATTAAATAGTTGATAACAAACAATTTTTATACAAAATGTCTTTGTTGTTTTTGACACAAACACCACACATTCAGCATTGACGTTTTTGATTGTTTAATTAAATCCTCATAATCCCAATAAGATTTCCATCCAAGTCATTCAAGTTGTTTCAGTCTCAATTGGACTCTCCTGAAACAAATCATATGTTTAGTCCACCAGTTTTATGTACATATCGCTTAATTTAAGTACTTACCTCTATGCTTTCCAAGTCCCCGGATTGTGAAGATTCATGATGAACAGCTTCCTCGGAATCATGATGATTTGTAGGTTGTGGAGGATGCAAATTGCACTTTTCATGCAATTGCTCTCGCAGCCGGTGCACTTCTTTCCGCATCTTTTCTGATTCTTCGTCTCTTTGTTTGACTGAGCTCTATAAACGCAAAACACTTAGATTTCTATCTTTAAATTGAATGCAACTTTAGCATACCAGTAAGATTGTAAGCTGTGACTGCAAAGTCGTGGCGATTTCTTGGATTTTAGACGCAGGTACGGAAGGCACATGATTTTGTTTCAGCGGCTCGTTACTGCTGCATGAAGCATTCTTACCGCCCGTTGCAGCAACAGTGTCAGCCTCTGTTACATTCAATGAGTCATTCACAGCCGATATAAGTTCGTTTACTGAAAATGTTTATAAAAGCACAATTTAGCGAATTTGTTTTGTACTGGTTTGCGTGTATTGTTTACCTTGAAAAACAGAAGCTAAGACGAGTTCGTACGGTTCGACATCAGTTTTCTTCTCACTGACCATATCTGCAATAACGCGGTAATTTTCGCGTGGAATACTTAGAAAATCAGCGACTAATACTTCTTTATCGGCCAAAGCCTTCCTAACTTCTTCGTCCTTTCGCTTAATTTTTTCTATAAATAAATTAAGAAACAAGTGTTACACAAAAGCAAGTTTAGTGAGTGTGTTAAGTAATGTGCTACCTAAAGGAGTCAGAACAGGCTCTGCGGTGTGAACAGCAGTCTCCGCCACCTGAACCTCAGAGGGTTGTATCAAAGGCCATTCGTTTGCACTCAACTTAACCGTACCACCTTCACCAGCTAGAAATTCAATGCGTCCATTAGCCAAACATTTAAATTAAAATTAAACATACCAAGTTGTGCCAAAGTGAAACATTTAAGTGAAATGAAACAAACACACACGTTTAAATGAGACATGGAATGAAACACACCTGAATGTATAGTTGGCACGAGCAATTCACTTTCGACGGGCGTTGTCGCCTTATCAACTGCATCGTCATCCAGCGCGGCACTGTTTCTTTGACTGTTGCCGCTCGCCGACGACTCGCTTTCGTTGATGGTTTCAGCGCGTTCGGGTTCAGGCTTTGAAGTGGACAGTTCTTGGGTGGTGTCTTCTTCAGTCGTGTCCTGACAGCGTTCAACCCTTTTATTCTTGCCATCCCGCGATTCGGTCGCGTCTGTTAGATATTTGAACCATCTGAAATAAAGCAATGAATAATGCAATAGGCGAATTATGCAGTGCAAGCACACCCACTTGACGTTATTAAACATTTTTAAGAAATAAACTGCGCATTTGCTTGCGATAGGAACACGGGAATGAATCGCGTATGTTATGTTATTTCCACAAAAAGTGGATTGTTTGGCAAAAACTATTTTTAGCGCGTTTTGCGCGCATTATTCCAACGTGAAGCATACAAATTTTCGCTATTAAATTCGATTCGAAGTCAATATATAAAGAGAGGAACGTAGCGGCCACCGACAACCGACTCCAACGAGACGGGATCATGAATACTTCGAAACTTTATTAAGCAAGGCATCGCTCCACATACGAGTTCACGTGTTTAATTTAAAACGATCTGGATCCAAATAAACACGCTAATTGTGTTCGCGTTTCAATACTCAACGAAAGCGATCTATTTTCTTACACGTTGCGAAAACCAAATCAAATAAAATAAATCCACGAATCTACCAGATTTCATTAATTAACATTTTCTATCTCAAATTAAAATGTATAGATAGAATTTAAAATTACTGCGGAAATTTGGTGAGATCATGGTTTAATACATATATTTTAATTTGACGGTTAAATCAGATAGAAATTTAAAATAAAGAAACTACTTTATACATATAAATTATGTATGGCAATAAAATCGGTTTGTTTTCATTACGGCAGAAGCGCCAACCAGTCTGCTATCGGTTTATTTGTTTACACTGAAAAATATTGTTTGATAACAGATGGTTAACATGAATATCTATCTACATATTGCAAAGTAATGTCCTTCATCACTGAAATAGTTTGCATGTATAAATAAACCATCAATCAGATACCGACAGTATGAATGGTGTGCTTATTTGCTGAAAGCTTTCATTTTGATCTGAATGTACCATGTACCTCACTATGACACTTCCTCGACGTTTCTCGCCGGTATTCTGTAATATCTTTGCCCCACGGGGCACATTCAAACTGCCACGCCGTTGCACAACAGTCAACAGTTGTTTACCGTCTTCCAAAGACAACGACTTGCGTCTTTGAGGCATTTTAAATGTTTCTTCCAAGTTTTAAGCACACACGAACTATTACGAAACGCACACTTGAATGAGTTCTCCAATTTTTAATTAAAACATAAATGCATTTTACACGAATCGCAACACATCAACATTTAACTATATTGATTAATACACTCGCAGTTGAAATTTGCAAACATTAATTTTGTGAATGTTATCAGGCGTCAGCATTTACTGATATTACAAAATGAAGTGACTAAAATGCAAACGTTCTTTCATTTACATTTTGATTGTTTTATTGTCGTGATTCACTGTTTTACAGCAGGTAACAAGCTAACAATAGATTTAATTACGCATTTTCCATACAAAATTGCTATTTAAACGCGAATTAATTGCGTGAAAATGCAAACATTCAAATTTATAAAGTCAACAAGAGTTTTATTCACCAACTTTTCATGTATGCATTCTTTTTGCACTTGAAACTTGGTTTTTTTTTACTTCGTTCAATCTAGCACTTTCCTATTACATTGTTCAACGGAAACTTAATATTTTTGAACTAATTTAATTTAACGGCATGTGAACATGTAACGTTGCAAATGGTAAGTGTTCTTAAGTTACCAAACAGAATTAAAACGCATTAAAATGGGGATCACAACAACCTCATAAATCAAACTAATTATGTATCGATTCCCCCAACGCACATTCCCATTATTCGAGATATTCAATAATTGAAGATATAAAATATTAATGCTTGGATGAAAAATCGATCAACTTTGACGCAATTGACGACCTTTCCAAACACACGCCGTGTTTTTAGAGCATTTTCTTTATTTTATGCGCACCACCGTGCTGTGCTGTTGCTGTTTATCGAAAAGCACGAATGCGTTCACAAACACCGTAAACTGTGCACCAGAAACCAAACTAAATGAAAAATCTCGCGAACTCCAAACAGAACATGAAAACTATTAGTAATTATGTCATAATGTTCGTGTTTGCAATGCTAACACGAAACAAGGACTACTTAATGAATATTCGAATTCAGAGCTGACACGTTGTTATAAAATCCCACGGGAACTACGAGAACTTTATATTATTTATATTTGTGAAAAATACAAATGAATTTCGGTGCCAGCAAAATAATTTCAACACGACGAATTTCTTTGGCTTTGATGCTTTGGAGTCCGAAGATGTATGTACACAACAACACAACTCAAACTTAACGCGCGCGACATTGAACTGCAGCCTGTCGCTGACAGATCACTCGAATCTACTTCGCACCCGCGGACGGTGGACGGGAAATGTGTTGACTGGACCGCGAGTCGTTCAGTTTTCCGCGAACCCGCCCACGAGAAAAGCGAAGAACAACTTCAGGCCTTTGCTAAATTATCTTAGAACAACAAATATGCAAGTACTTCAGAGATGCTTGCGCAAAATCACCTAAACAAAACCACTTTAATTCGCCTCTTTGGCAACTGATATATTACCTCTAGAATTTATAGGAAAAATTATTCAAATAAACACACAGCGCGCAAATTGCGTTTGACCGATCGCTCAAAAGAAATACTTGAAAAATACACGCGAAACGGACAAATATTAGCATTTAGCATATGCTGAAATTGGATAGTTAAATCTTTTTCATTGCTGAGAAAATAAATTCGGCTACAATCGGCATAGTCGCACTTAAATGCAAAGGCTAAGAATAAGAAATAAATGATTTGTTAGATTTATCCTGCCGCTCTGCCGGGTGTCAGTGTGCACTGTGCAGGAATGTTAAATAACAAAATACAAAATAAAAAACTATTAAGACACTCGGCGTTAGTGTGACCGACCTACATTCAAAATTCTAAATAAAGACCAATTCACATTGCCTCTTCACCGCACTCTTCACATATTATCATATTAATATTATAAATTCGGTAATATATTCGTAATTAAAATATTTAAAATTAGCAAACAATGAGCACTTACGATTTTCTATCAGTCTCGTCTTGGCATTGAATTTCATACATTTGACTATTCTGCGCATTGCTGAGTAGGAACAAGCAAGTCAAGTCTGTAAAGATATAAAAACAAAATGAGAAATAGTTAGCAAAAAACCGAAATTAATTTACCAGCTGCATTAGGTCGACATATCAAATTGGAAATTTTAATAATTGGTGCTATGGGCTGATTATTGACGTGGAAGCTCTTCAACGTGAAACGATCGCCTTCTTTGTGTAGTAGTATCACAGCTTCTTTTAACAATAACATCTGCACTGGAACTGTCTTGTTCTGTCTTTTCAACATCACGGTGCCTTCACGCACTAACTTCCACTCAATTGCCTGCAGAAACAACAAAAAAGCCGAAAACGTAAGCAACAATTAAATAATTACAACAACAGTAAGCAATTACTTTTAATGTGTCATTGAATTGCGCATTCGAATCCATATGATTCCTGATTTCTTCCAGTCTATGATTGTTGTACGCAAGCTTGGCAGCTTCATTAACACTGTTCAAGATATCCTTGACTTTGTCGAGTACAATTTTCAGTTTGTCGAGTTCATCAGTTGTCAGTTCGTGGTTCAGTCGGATGCGATCCTCTTGAATCTCAATGAGCCGCTCGACGAGAAGTTTGTACTTTGTCGTTCTTTGCATTTCTTGTGGAATCAACCCTTGTAGAGGAAGTCTCCGACATAGATTGTTCTTCTCGCAACCATAGAGAATGCTCTCGAACTTCGAATCGCGTTTCCGCTTGTCCGAAATCAGCTCCAGCGCCAAATGTTGCTTTTCACAGTACTTTGAAACAGCTACGCAGAACTGTTTACCAAGATCGCTGTCAAACTAAAGTAAGAAAATTAGAGGCAATGTTTGTAGATAGACATTATTGATTACCATTCCAAGTAAAAGGTCGCCTACATCTGTTACTATATTATTCTCGGCACGTTTGTGCTTCATCGAAATGTTGAATTGAACATGTATGCTCACGATGTCTTTCAAATTCGCAAACACTAGGTTTTGTTCGTATTCGTTCATCACCTTCGTTTCGGCGATTGTCCTTCGAAAGACCTTATCGAGAACTTTTAAGTTACGTACATGAGACCGTTCAGTGTGGAACAATTCTGTAATTGTAATTAGGGACAAATCAATAATCAATGATAATAGCAAGCATTTTCAGTTTTACCATTAATAACATCTTGTCGGGCTTTTTCTTTCGGGTGAAGACTGGCAAGTTGCTCCTCAGTGACAATGCGTTGCCAGTCTGGAGGATCCGGCTCCACATCGAAGTCACTGTCCTCGTCAGCATGGCCTAACGGAATTTCGGACGATCTGAAAATTAAATCAATTTTACAAAACTCACGTCAACAAGCCATAAAAACGAAAAAACTCACTTTGAACTTAAACTACTATTCGAAGAACTACCAGAATGCTGGTGGGAATCAATGGCCTGCTGGGAATCGATGAACATCAACGTGTCACTGCAAATAAATTACATTACAACTTGCACTTCGGCTAGTTACAATCTAAACTGACAAGGGATTTAAATATGATTTAAAATTACGCGTAGGTAAGGACGTATGAGCCGATTGCATCGTGATAACAAACTAATTAAAAGTGTGATAGGCGCCGCCGATTTAAGTTCGGAAATTTATCTTATCAGACTTTATGGATTTAAGAATCAAACGTCCTTCGCGCTCAAAATAAAATGTGACACTCAGAAATTGCTCATGATTGATCGTCAGAAAAATCGTTCGTTTTCGTACTTTAATAACTCGCTGCAAATGCTACAAAGTACTCATATACAATTTGTGATGTTCTAGAAAGACAGCTGTATGTAATATTTGGTTTTTCAATTTGGTGCGTTAATTATGCGCGCAAAGAAACACATTTGTTTTCTTAACGAAATTGTGTAGCTTTGAAGTGTGTGGCATGTAAAACAGATGAAAATATGCTTGAAGAAGTCTGTACCTCTCTGGCAGAGAAGATTTCCGTGCTTCTGGTTCATGTAAAACATTAGTTATACTTGTACATTCCATCATTTCACCGATTTATTTTGAAAATATGCTACGAATACTAACTAACTATGGCACACTAAAGATTAGCTTATTGATTTTTAATTTATTGTTTGATATGATTAGGTACGTATCAATATTGACTCGATAATGAAAATTTCAGGCACAAAGATTGTCACATTTAATTTAGCACATTTTAGTTAGAAGATATTGCAGACGCACCATTGTTTACATTTGCATTATTGAATTTTGTTCTCCATTCGGGCAACGGGCGGGCGCAAAAAGGATAATTCGCGTTTGTGACGTCGGCTAGACAACGGTTATTGTGAATTTTCGCAGCAAGCGATCTATAGGGGGTTGGTAGGCGGAATGAAAAGCGCAAGCGTGCGTTTCACCTTTGCCGTTCGCCCGCACCGATACTGAAAATGCACTAAAAACACGCCAATTTTACGCGACGGCGACGCAATGTGTCTGTCGCGTGTAAGTGGCATGTAGCTTTTCCTCGAGTTTTCGTAAAGGAAAGCGCGAGAGAGGAGCGCTTATATCGAACTGGACGAAACACATCAACGATGCAACCGTAACCGTCTGCCACGAAAACGCGCATCTGACGGCGCCTTACCAAAAATATAAGCGAAATGTTTCACAATTGGAATTGTGGAAGAAAAAATAAGTAAACAAACCGCCATACACTCACCTATTATGTAATGGATCGCTGACATTCCTCTTTTGTTTGCGGTTCTGAAAAATGAACACAAAATCATTTAGCTTATTGCATTGCATAGATAAATAAATAAATCTACAAATTGGACAAAGTGGCATGTAAAGTAAAGTTTCGAAGTTTTCAATGAATCGACACCGCAGGACCTTGTCTTTATTTAACGCGGCGATAAAATAACTGCATCGAATTCCAACTTCCAAGTATGAAAACCTTGTCCTACATGCCCATCAATACTAACTGACAATGTGTTTACGAGAGTCTTTCGCTTTTTATTTACATTTTAATGATCGTATTCGTGTTGGCTTTAATCAATTTCCAAATGAAAAGAAAATTGCAGTCTCAACGCACGCAGACGAATAAAATCTATTTTGATCCTACGCCATCGTAAATTTCATCATAGAAAAATAAATTCATTGTTTTGCTGTTGATTAAACACAGAACAGCATCAACAGCGCGGAAAATCGCAATTATTTTCTTAACAACTCAACACGAACACATCAGAACACACACCGTGGGTACTCAATGTTTTTGCATTTTCTTATCAATAATTCAATAGTTTACCAACTTTTTTTTATGTATAAAAACAAGATTATTATAATCCCATCACTTGGTAAGCAGTTACTTCAATAATGAAAACGTTCTTCTGGCAAATATTGTGCGTGATATTTTTAATGCACGGTAAGTGAACGCAATTTTCTTACTTTCATTGGTAGATTATAATTAAAGTTGGTAATAATTGAACATTTTAGTGCATTTAACATTCGCTAATGACGATGACCCAATTGAAGATGAAGATATTTACAAATTCATCGCAGATCAATGCCGAGAAGCGATTGAGGTGCATTAAAATGATGACTAATAGCAAATTAAATCAATTTTGATAATTGTATAAAGCATTGTTATCAAAACACATTTATTGTTAATTGGCTACTGCTAAAGTGCATGAGAATAAAAAAATATTACCTTTACCTTTTCTGAGTGTTCCTTTACACTTTCCGATCGGTTAATTTGGTTGTTGTGTCTTTGTTTGTTTCCTGTTGTGGAAGCAGGTAGACTAACAGAACTATAACACAAGTAAATGACACAATTTTAATATAGTTATAGTCCCTCCATACTTGAAACTTGTATTTAATTTCTTAATAAATATAATTTTCAATTTTGAACCGATAAACAAAGTGATTAGAGAATAATTCGAGTTAAATAGCAGTAGGCACCTTGCTTTGCGAGTTGCTTTGCTAGTTGCTTTGCGTTTGTTTCTTCGTTGTTCGGAAGTAACAGAAAAACTCCGAAACAAATTAAGCAAATGTTCGGTCTCAGCCATTATGCGAAACAGAACTGAATGTATCGAAATTTATTATTAGATATTAGATAGATAAAGATAACGATATCCATCACAACACGTCGACAGTTAACGACTGATGCAAAAAATGCTTCAATAACGCGCGCAGTTATCAAATCAAACGCCGTACCCAAAAATCAAACATCAAAATCAAGGCGAAAGATAAGAAGTGTACCGAATCAAATACATTTTGCAATCGGGTAAGTTATCATAATGTAAAAATGAATATTGATAACAAGCAATAAATTTAAATATTTACGGAAATTTGAGACAATAATATGTACCTTTCCGTGTGATTATTGTCATTTTCATTATCGTGCGATTGGCCGTGGGTGTCGTGGTTTCTGGATTCCTCGCGGACTGCGTCTGGACGTCTATCTGAAGGCGTACGCGTCACAGGATTTCCAGGCCTCGCTTCTGCTAAACGAACCAAAACAAGAAAATAAACATTACATTCACATATACACAATTCACATTTTGCCATTTATTACGCATAAACGAAACAAACGTTGGCGTGCATGAATCATAAACAAATATCGCCGTAATCGAAGTATATACAGCAGTACACAGTGTACTTTCGGCTACAAGTGGTGCCTTTGCCTTATACTTTCGATTAACTTTCACACTGCCGTGTAATGCTCTAAAGAGTACAGAGTACAGGTAATACTTTCAAAAAGTTGCCACAAATGTGTGTTATTATTCATATTCAAGTATGAATCAGCTCAATTAATTCTTGTTTGCGTGCAAGTTGAATGCCTTGAGATGATTTAATAATATCTGTAGGTGTCAAGGTCGTAGAAATTGCGCCATTTCCAATGTAAATGAGGGAGGTGTGACCTTATTACTAGTTCCTGTTATAAATTATAGTTATTAATGATTGTAAAAGTTTCCAAGTCAAAGTCCGCTGCGTGGATGTGTTGCTAATAATGTTACCAGTCATAAACAAGAGCGCACTTCAAAGCTAATCCGAACCGCGCTCGCTGTCAATATTTTGATAACTGGTGTATGAGCGCCGATGTTGATTATTGACTTCCTGATGTTTAGAAATTCGCTAGAAAACGAAAAACCTGTGCACTTGGGTAAATATTTTCTATTCACGTCTTCAAGGCAACACATCAAGAAACAAGTATCAGTTATACGGAAAATTACATTTCGAGAAACAAAAATACTATGAAAACGGAATATGTTTATGTTGATTTAAAAGTATAGCGCGGAAATTTCGACAACTTAATCCTCCAGCTTTTAATTCCAAACATGCTGAATTGCATGATGTGCAAGTGCAGCCTAAAATTAATTTGACGTGTCGTAAGTTTCCTTATGCTTTTGTCAAAACTCTATCACCGCGTTATAATCAGCGGGTCAACGCACTTTAACATTATCGTCACACGAATCGAATACTTTGTTTCGTATACTAACCATATAATAATGAATATTACCTGTAAAAGGAACACCTGGCACCAAACTTGTCCTCCTAAGCGCGTTACTGAACGCACTGTTCGTCACGTTATTGTTTAAATTATTAATTAAGTCCTGCGATCCGAACATCCGATTAAGTAACGCGACTTTGTTGTTTTTGTAGTTATCATAAGTAATAAATTCAAATTCGTCTTCGACGTGTTTAGAAGATTGCTTTTTGCCATCTAA
>JARJDT010001194.1:0-34118 GCA_030264655.1 Leptusa sp. GC000079
AAACTTTTTAATCCCGACAATTTTAATTTTGTTTGTAAAATTCAGGCCTCAAAGAACGATGTATAATTTTATATTTCTCGAATTCCAATTATTGCTAACCAATTTTTATTTTGCTATGTCATTTTATTGCCCATTTTTATTTTAGCTTATTTCAATTTTACCTATTAATATTTTTACTTTAAAAAGTAAAACGGCGTGCCATAGCTTATTGCTCATTCCTCACTATGTCCTATATGTATAGTAAGTATGTAGGTATAAGCATTCATCGCGCATACAGATTCAGAGTGCTTTTATTGTCGTTGCTTTGTTGAGAGTCAGCATACACCACTCATTCTATAACCGTATCGCATTGTAAGGTACCGTTTAGAATTTACGATTGTTATTAGAATTTCACTAATGGATGATTATTCATTGACTCATTGTTACGCATAGGTATGGTGTTTGGTGAGTATTATTAATGTACAGAATGGGGCGCTTTATTTTAGATTTCAGTTGGAATTAAAAGTAAATACAAAACAATATTCATATTCATATGCAGCGCATCGAATGTGCATGCTAACCTACTAACGAGTCTACGAATCTTTATGAACTGCGCAATTAATTATTATAACTTAATTTGTTTGTTTAGGTATTCTTTATTCGAAACGAAATGTTTTCCTTTCATCTTCATTTATTAACACGAAATGATGTAGATTGTAGGGATGTTGGCGTAGTGGTGTAGGGTGATGTTGATGTTCATATCGAATGAGAAAAGGGAAGTAGAAGCAGAATTGTCCTTCCATGAATTACTTATGGTACATTTACGATGGAACGTGTTTCGGGTTCGCTGTGTCGCTGTATAAAATTTAAACGCTGCGGCAGTATCTTTAAGTGTTGTCTAATGATCAATTTCCGCTTAAACTTTTTCATGTGCGTCTAACAAAGCAAACTGAAAAAGTAACAATTTTATATTGCGATCAGTAAGAGCCGTAAGAGAGCAGCATTTTATTTATCCAAGTCGAAGACGTAATAACATTCATTTTCAGTTTTCGAAAGAAAAGTAACGCAACGTAACGTTAAGTTAAAGATTTCGTATTACAGTACACGTTTCACGATCACGGCCGACTTGAAGAGCGGAAACACACTGACGATATGACGCAAATTTAAACGGAAAATCTAATCTCGCAACATTCACAACACAACACAGAAATACAAAAGTTGAACATTTCAAAAATATCAAGGAAAAAGTCGAAACTGGGGGTGGAACAAAAAACAAATTCGAAATTCTAGGTACACGTACATGTGTTGTATGTTGTATGTAAGAGGGATAACTCAACAAAGAGACGTCACATCTCCCTCATCGTGGCAAACGCAAACCTGGGGATATGCTATTAAGGTTTTCCCCAGCTTTTTCCTAATATCTTGACAACCCCAACATATCTGCAATTCTCTCACCCTAGCTACCAATTTTTGCCGCCCTTCCTGCTTACTTGGTGAATATTTACCTTATTATTTATACCTCACTTTGGCACTTTTCATATACCTAGCTAACCTAGCTACTTCTTGCTTAAGATTCAGAATCTGAGAGCTAAAATGACGTTCCACCAGCATTCACCAGTGTTCACCAGCATCGGCTCCGCCGGTTCGTCTTGCGGCTTACCGCATTTTACGTTGCCCTTAAAATGTTGTATCATGAACAACCAAACCGAAGGGAGCAGCGACTCACCTTATGTAAACACAAATACCTCGGAGCCTCGCGCATAACAGGAGTGGAATAGCCGAATAGGCGAGTGGGATGAAGAAGAAGAACGAAATAAGCAACGCCAACGATGCAAATGTAAGCAAAAACCTCATATGCATTCAGCTTTAGCCTTTAGCCAGATATTAGCTTAAAGGTGTTGCGCGATGGCGGTAGCAGTGGCAGAGGAACAGCGTCATATTAAAAACTGCTAAACCGCTATCATCCAGTTCATTAAAAAGCGAGATAGAGCCATAGAAGCTTAGATCGCTGAATCAACCTGAACTGGAATTACTGGAAAGTTTCGCGTCGCACTCACCAAATTATAACTTATCTTGCTTGGTAACTTGGTTTGGGTTGGTTTTCTTCATTATTCTGTACAAGTTAAACTTATAGATACACTTTAACTCCGCATTTGTCATTTGCTTACACACTTGCATGCATGAATTCCTACATGCAGCATGCAGTATGCACTAATAACTAAACGCAGAAACATGCACGCAAGTGTATATGCGTGCATTACAACATACATACCCATATATCTAGCTATATCTATAACAGAATATACCTAGATACAGCTTAGAACGTGCATTCTACATTCTACTAACTCCATGAAAATGTACGAGAGAGAATACGTGGATTATCCGGATTACACCTATACGCCGTAGTTCTCTATACGACTGTACGTTTAGTCAAAGCTGCCAAAGTCAAAGCTGCAAAGCATCCGTGCCACCAGCCGCCACCAGCCGCCTCCAAAGGCTTGATGGCAACATTGCTAACACGGCTAACACCATCGGCCGCCTGCCGCCTGCCGGAGCCGGAGATTGCCGCCGCATGCCGCTTGCTGCTTGCCGCATCCGACTTGACGAGACGGCTGTGGAACGTGTCGGCGGTGTCGGCGGTGGCGGCATCGAATACCAGTAGGTGTACCTACCCCTTTGGATTTGCTTCATTCGACGAACTAAAAGAGCTTAGCGTCTTCTCGTTTCGAAGAGGGCATTCAGATATGGCATACCCTATCTATACCTTATGCTTATTACAGAAATATGGAAAGATTCGAGAAGATTGGTGCTAAAAGCTAAAAGCGATACCATTACTTTCTTACTTCAAATCTACAAAAAGTAAAAACTTAAATAGGAGCGATTGTACATTCTAGCTGAATGTATAAATTTCATTACAAATTCATGTTGTGTAAATATAAACCGCAATAAAATGTAGTAATTAAGTAATTTTATGTATGGCGCCATTAAAAATTTATTTCTAAATCTAAAGATAAACTGCAACTACTTTAACTTCCATTTAATTACAAACTCTCTTCAATTAAAATAAACTTAAATGCACTTAACTTAAAGAAGAAGTAAGTAAGTAAGCAATTGAATACATAAGCAAACCAATATCACCTATAAGAATGTGATAGAAAATTGAAAAGTTGACGAAGTAATTATCGATCGAAATAGTAATAAAGTACTTTTCTGACGCTAAAATGCAAGAGGAATTCGTATTTTCTCAGTACGTTTCTTCGCAAAAGACAATTTATATTCCCATTTAAAGATTTAAACTCGCACTTTAAGCTTATGTAATGCACTGGTTGATATTACGGCCAAGTAAAGAGTCACGAGTGTAAGTGTATATATGTATTAGAACTACCAGAAGTTGTTTCGAGTCAAAGTTGAATTAGTTTTAGACATTTGCCCGGCACCTCCACTTATGCCATGTTCAATGCGTGCGAGTGTATTTATTAAGAAACTTTCGGAATCTGAACTGCAAAGACTATAAATACTTTGATGAGATGTGCATACACAACATGTGCTAAAAATCAGTGCTTTTAGTACATAACTAATGCCAACTTAATCTACAGATCAACTTAAAAGTTGTCAATACATAAATAAGTATGTATATTTTAAAAAATATAATGCATGTGTTTATGTACGTATTTCGTTTTCACACGAGTTTAGTTGAAACGAGATAAGTGATAAGGATGTATCTTTAGCTTAAGTCGAAATGAAAGGAATAAGAAGGAATAGCGGTAAACCCAGTCAAGATGAGACAAGTGATTGATTGCAAATTAGAAATTTGTGAATCGCTCTCACCGTTTATGTTTAGGTACTGAGCAGATGAAAACCGAAAGTAGCGCTAAATAGTTTTTTTAGGCAAACTTAGTAAAATTGTGATATGGAACAGACAAGCTAGAGTTTCACTTTTCAATAAATCTTTTTGTCCGATGATAGATAGATAAATGTTGATAGGTAGATATATACTTTGTTTGAAAAGTCACGAAAATAAGCGCAAAGTTTGTAAAACAAAGGAAAGGAGGAGAGAGGAAAAATAAAAAGCAAAAACATGTCAGCAGTGCCCCAGCATAGGTATGAGTTCCTAGCTACCTGTACAATATACAATACATTATCGTTACATAAATAAATAAATAATGCTGCCACATATATAATGAATATAAACGACTAATTTGCGAGACGCACTCCCAAACATCTTAACAGTTTCTTTCTGGCAAAAAAATTGTTCTTTGCATTTGTGATTTCTAATGGAGTAGAAAATCGAAAATTTGCAAGGTTAAAAAAAAACTATCCATTTTTTCTAGTGCACAAAAAAACGAGAAAACAAAGAGACACCAATCAATCATTTTCTCATGCGGCTTCGTTTAGTTTTATTTCGTTCACATGTTTCTCTTATTTTTTGTTTGTTTCACATTACGTTGTTACAGGTTATGTCTTTACTTTTATTCTATATTCACATCGTGTTATTCTATATCCCAATCGAAGCCAAGCCACCAAGTGACAAAGACGCGAAAAGAAACCAAAAGAAACGCTTGCAATAGGCAGACATTATCTACGTCTCAAAAATCTTTGTTCAAATTTACTTGACGCCTCCTTTTACTTTCTCATACAGAATAAATTAATTTTCTGGATGAATTTGAAAAATACGCAAACGCGATACTTGATGCTTTAAAAATAAAGAAAATTATGATGGGCCAAAGACAACAAAATATTCGTCCTGAAGGGCACCGTGAAGACGTGCAATAATCAAAGCAAAAGCGCACTACTTGTTGCAGGCGGCCGGACGGCGGCTATGTAAAAGTTGAGTGGATTGTCCTTTGACCATGAGTGCTTAGCTTTGAGTACCTACAACTCAACACCTCCCAGATACAACTCTGCCTTCGTCCTGCTCCTGGAGACGATTCGACACGTCTCTCAGAAGGATGCGAAGGCTGCTTCAAGTCCTTCCAGCTCAGCTGCAGTCTCTAGGAGACATCAGGATTCAAGATTGAAGAACCAAAACAGGAACACGAAAGCCAATGACCAATAACCGGTCCACGAAAGAACCAGTTTGCGTACACACGCAACGAAAACGATTCAGTTTATGCTCAAATTCAAATTCGACTATTTTATGCCAAATTTAGAATGTAATTTTAAGTAATTTTGTTCAATTCTAATGTAAAAAATTCTAAATTTTATTCAAACATAACATTATAAATTGTTGCTGCCTGCATCCTGCACTACGTAAATTGCAACTGAAGCTCGGCAAAACAAGCAAGCAACACAAGGCCAGAGAAGAGTTATCGTGACCTTATCATCATCACCGAAATCAGTTCGTTCTCATCAATCTTTTAGTTTCTTTAATTTCTGCTTTGCAAATACAAAACTGAAGCTGTGCTACTGTACTACAAATGCAATCAATTCTTCAACTATATGAGCATTTCACTAACACGTACATAACATTTTTTGAACTGATTAATCGTTTATTATGATTTATTTGAAATTTGAAATAAAAACTTTTTTTTTTTAAATTAAATGCAGAATAAATTATTAATTTTTCCGGTCTCTGGATTTTTAATGAGAAAATACGCATATGTAAGCAAATATCCGAAGTTCAGTTTGCACGACGAGTAACCTCAATACTGTTTATATTTCAATTTCAACCCTTTCTCCAAATGCTTTTTGTATTATCTTATGACACGAATCACGTGGATTTCTGGTTCCAAGGCGATGTTGGCTTGCGTTATATTTATATATGTACTACCATCGTTCGAGGTAGTGTTTATTTGACTGATGCCGATAGCCCAAGGCAATACAAGCAATTTCAACAATATATTATCCGTGCTTTTTGAGGAGAAGTGTGAAGTGCTCGTTCAATCGTTGTTTGCCTTAGGAGGCAAGGTAGAATCATAAAATGTATACTTTTGATGTTTTGAAAATTTAATTCGTGTGCTGGCAATTATATCCAAATTTACAATTGATATGCTATTGATTGGAAAATAAAGACGCAAGAACACAAGAACGAAGAAAAAAGCCAATAAAAAGATATGTAAAGGCTGTAGAAAAATAGCGAGTCGAAAGAACGGCGAAATTATTGATGAATAGAAAACGGAAAATATAGTTTATCGGTTATTTCCTGCCAAAAATTCAGCCAGCAATGCGAATATAACGAACACAAATAGAGAAATACAGGACACAAAGAGGAAACGTTTTTCATGTCTAAATTTCTCTCCTTTTATACTAAATTTGTCCTTGTTCAATGATCTTGGCGTAGTTTGCTTGAACGATGAACGTTCCGCATCTAGTCCTATTCTCTAGGTTTCTATTTATATTACCAATAACAAAAAATACTTTTGGACAAT
This sequence comes from Leptusa sp. GC000079, assembly GCA_030264655.1. Lineage (NCBI taxonomy): Eukaryota > Metazoa > Arthropoda > Insecta > Coleoptera > Staphylinidae > Leptusa > Leptusa sp. GC000079. The sequence continues at coordinate 6,348 of JARJDT010001194.1, forward strand.
ACTAAAGCAACTAAAAGAAGAAAAAAGAAATGAAAACGAAACAATGATGAGAAAAAGAATTCTCACAAACACCCGAACGCGCCGTAACTGCCGGCCGATGCGAAGACGCGATGGGTGATGGCCAATGCCACACAATAACGTACACTCTTGACATTGACACATACAAATTGTCCTTTTGGACGTTGCGGTTGCCATTGCCGTGTATGGTGCATGGCAAAAGGAAAATAGGAAATATTTCCATATATGTTATTCTACTCCTTTGCTTGTGCAGCGTGCTTCGCTAGGGCTAGTCTCTTGTTTCTTGTCCTTGCAAAACAAGAACAGAATATAGAAGTAACCAGACAGAGCCGGAGAAGCACAGAAGCAAAGCAGAAAGAAATGATCCGCCATACCCCCATACCGCCATACCAAGCTATCAATTACGATAAAGATTTTTCTTGCTTTTATCTAACATTTCGTTTAGTGTAGTTTATCTAAGACGCAGTTGCAGTGCCAGTGTGCCAGTGGCCGATACTACTGTTGACAAAAACGCCAACGCTGACAATGAGAAAAAAAGGTTAAAATACAACAACAAACGACAAGAAGAAGAAAAGATAAGTTACGATATAGGCTCGTAGCCAAAATTGCATGGCCCTCTTAGTCCTTTTCGGTTTCCGCTTATCAAGTTTCGCTTGATTTAATCAAACAGTGATGTAACAAATGACCTTAGAACAATAAATTTCGTGATATTTACTTTGCGCTCCAAAGTGAAAATCGCTTTAGAAAACTAACAACTCGTTCATAATTCAAACAGCACACATCACTAAAGAGCTCATAACAATCTTTTATAACAATGCTTTTCTACTTGTGCTTGGCTTGCCTGTCGCCCTTAGTTGATTTGATGCTTTTCGTTCGTTGGCAATTCGCATTCGCTATTCGGGCAAAGTATTTGAAAACTCTCGAAAAGTCTTCAAACACCAACTTCTTTCTACTTGTTCCTCAAACTTGAAGACGTACGTTTCCGCGTATTTGTTCGCGTTTCGCGTTTCCATGTTTCTCGTGTCTTCAGTGTTCAGTGTTTGCCAGCTTGTTCTGGTTTTGTCGGCTGTCGGCCTATTATACCTAAATATTTGAGACAACTGCGTGAGCGTGAGCTAGAGCAAGGCAATTATATAGACATCATCTAGTTCTAGTATAAAATACAATAAAATGCAGGAAAGCAGGAACACGAGCGGGATCGGGAACCGCGCGGCCTCACCGCACACAGCTATTTCCACAAGTTGTGAACTTTGTTATCGTATTTCTTGCATCTATATTTTTTTAAGTGACAACTCACCCACCAATTCCCCAATTCGGCATCGTAGCATTCGCCTTCGCCTTCACCCTCGCAGAATATCATAGGATTTAAGTTTGAAATGTTGTCCTTATAAGATAAATACAGTATTTTGATATGCATAAGAAGGAAAGAAATTCGTCGAATCGAGAAAATCTTATAAGCGTACTATAAAAGTAAGCAATGCAAATGTGTCTGTGTCAGATTGTGTTGGGCTCTATTGCTCTATGGTGTGCAAAATGCATGAATGTTGTGTTCAGTGTTCGTGAATCCGAACAAAATTTCGCGCGATTTTGGAAGGTTGCCACCCCTTTGGATGCCCGCATGCTGGTGCTGGTACTGGTTTACATGCTTCAAGCTTCGAAAGCGACGATCGCGAATAACTACAATTCCGATATCGCCGCATTCGTCGCGTTGTGTAACGCTCACGCGGCTCGTGAAGAAGAAGAGAACAAGTTACCAGAACCGCATTTTCAAGCAAGCGCTAAACGACGAACAGGCGTACAGAGAGACGATAAAAGAAAGATATATTTATTCCCATAGCTAAATCAACAAAAATATATTCAATAAAAAGTTAGAATCAACAAATTTATTGTGTTTATTAACTTTAGGGAATATTGCAATCAAATATGGATATAAGTCTAGATGCAGGCAAGGGACAAGAGGTAAGGATGGAGTTGGATAGCTAGATTGATACAGGCACACAGAGAACGAAATAGAAAGAGAGGAAAGAAAGAAGGCAACGAACCAAACCGACGATATATTCATGCAAGGGGCCATGCATCTGTATTAAATATTTAATGTCCGCATACATTTTAAACTCACTAGTCGCGCCGCCGGCAGCCAGCCGCCACCGCGCACGGCCACACAACCGCCAAAAGCAGCGCATAGTGCGCGACTTCAAGCGTGCCCAAATTTAGGGGTTGTTATTGGTCTAGTTTAGTGCCGGCGACTACATTGTTATTTTTGTGTGTGAAATTTTTGGCACCGAATTATGTGTACGGTGAATAATAGAGCGCGGCGGTGCGAATGAGCTATGTAAAACGCATAAAACTCAAAACGCAAACGCATTCCAACCGTATTCCCACTTCCACCAAAAGGAGCAGTACCACTCATATACACCCTCAACTAATATACGCAATTCTAATTTATAAAACTGAAATAAACAGAGTCGTTGATGTTGATTTATCATTTAATGATTTACTACATTAATTAAAGGTAGTACTCTACTGGCCTAAGATTAACACTTACTAGGAAAATTTCAGTTTCTATAGAATAGATTGTCGGGGTTGAAATTCTACAGAAAAAAATTATAATGACTTAATGGGATAAACTAGGAATAATAATATGTGCCTCATGTTGTTGAGATGCTTGGGAATTAATCTAGATAATGAATACAAGTCAAGCAAGTAAGTCAAAAGTCAAGCAACGGTTCAAATCCATATTAATAATTTAAGTGTTTCATTATCGCTAGCCAAGGGACACGTAATTTCGGCATTAAACATATTATGTTGTGAAATTAACAGGAAGCACGACGTCTAATAAAACAAGTAGTCTTGAGTATTGCACATTAACGAAACGCGAAATGAAAACGTTATTATTAGCGTTAGTGGTTTTATTTGTGACCATTGACGAAATCACTTCAGACTCTTCCGCTTCAACCTCAGAGTCAATTACGATAACAAGTGAGACATTGGAGATAACCGCCGAAGCGAGCGACTATAAACCGATCAATGAAATGACTTTCGATTTAAGTTATCCCTACGACAATTCCACTCCTCATTGGCCTAATGCAATGGGATTTAAATTTGTCAAGAAAATCGTACGAGATGATGAAGCAGCTTATTGGTAACATGTCCACTTTCTTTCTTATTCGGTTATGAATTGGTATTTGTGCAGGTACGCAGCAAACGACTTTTGTGTGGGAGAACATGCCGGAACTCATTTAGATGCACCTTATCATTTCAACAAAAATGGTTGGAAAGTAGCCGACATTCCAATTAATAAACTAATCAACAGGGCATATGTGCTCGACGTTGAAGAAATGAACAACGAGCAATCAACTCCAAATACCACTTTACAAGCCAGCCACATCAAACAGTTCGAAAAGAAACAGTTCGGCCTCAACGGAACTCTGCCCGGAAATGTCATCATATTAATAAGATTCAATTGGGGGCAATATTACGGCACAGATAAATATTATAATTTAGTAGCAAAAGATGAGCCAACTGGGGAGATGTCCTTATCCTTTCCTGGAATCAGCGCCGAAGCGGCGGAGTTATTGGTAATCCGGAAAATTGCTGGATTAGGTGTGGACACTGCCAGCGTCGATATGGGAAGTTCTGCGACATTTGATAGTCATAGGATTTTTGCGAAATCGAATGTATTTTCGATGGAAAATGTGAAACTACCAAAAGAATTGGCCGACTATAATGACAATTTGGTCGTATATGCGTTGCCAATGAATATTTTGGAGGGAACTGGAGGTCCTCTCCGAGTGGTAGCCGTGGTGCCTAGAAGAACTCCAATTGCCCCACTATCTGCGAACTTCTCCAGAGATTATAGGAACGCAAAAGGCGCGAAGATAGAAAATAGCGGAATTGTGTTCGATTCGAAATGTTGGGTGATAATATGTTGCATGTTTTTACAAGCCAGTCATTTAGCGAAATAAATGCAAAACTTAGTTCATAAACTTTAGGTAAATTCCAAGCCTACGTCGACAAAATGTAGGAAGAACAAGTTGAATAAATAGTTGAATTTTGACAAATCGAAGTGCACTTTAATTACAATTGCATTAATCAAACGCAAACCATAATGTAATGCCGATGAAGATGAAGTTGTCTACTCGTATGTGAATTATTCAATTTTGGTTCGATTACGATGAATGTTAGGTAAACCAAAAGTTTAATGCGAAATCGACGAAATATTTGCGAGATTGCGAGCGTCTGGCACTCAGCGCATTTCGCCACCGCCACGCCACCGCCAACGTATATTATACAAACATGCTATATGGAAAGGTCGATGGCAATTTTGAAAATGTTTGCCGTTTAAGTAAGCACTCGTAATGTATGATGAAACGGGAAGTAACATCAACGAAAGCAAGAAGAAGCACATGAAATGAACTATTGCGACATGCCAAAATCTAATTTAATCATTTTATGCTCGTATTAAAAGTTTGCTTCTTATTCGTAATATATACACAAAATTGGTACATTAGTTATGTATTTGTTTAGACAAAAGCGTAGAGTGCAGAGTGAAGTAAATTCAATCTTGGTTACTCTAGTCTAGCGTCTCTAGCACTAAGTCAGAAGCGATTAGATGCAAATTATCCGGAATGTCTTTTGGCATCCAGCTTGCTATCTAGTCGCGGCGACTGCCGACTGGCGAGTTGGTATTAGAACTGGAAGGCTAGAAGCGTTTATACAATGTAGATCTTGTGAGTGATGCTCTGATGCCTCTTAGTCAATGTCTCAGTTTTGGTGTAAGTCGCTAGTATTACTATCTAGTCCCAGTTCCTTAATTCGGGAGAGGATAGAATGGGATAGGATAGGGTTGCCTTGTGTAGTGTCGGATGGGTTTTGTTTAGTGTTGGCCTGTATCTCGTCGTCTTGTTCAGTGATTTTCTATTTAATTAAAGTTCTTCCCAAGTAGCACCTCACTCACTAACACTGTTTAACACTGGTAACATCGGTAACCCTATGGTAATATAATTTCGTTATTTGGCTGCCAAGGAGGATGAAGGGTGGGGTGCGGTGCGGTGCGGTGCGGTGTCTTCAAGTTGTAATAGGTATTGCCCGCCACCATGTCTTGTGCCTTGTACGTTCGTAATTCGTATGTTGGGATTGGTGGTGAAGTCGGTGGTAGTTACTAATAGCTAGTTGGGAGCATTAGCATTGTTAGTAACACGGTTAACGAAAGGAAAGCGGTAGTAGCGGTAGCGGTACAAACGCCCTGAAGCCCCTGAAGCGAACTAGAAACAGACAGCAACACAACGACGTCAACGACGAGCAGCAATCAGGCCCGGACCGGGCTGGCTGGCATATCATACAGATAGAGACAAAACCATAGCGAAGAGGAAGTAGTAACAAACTGAGTTGGTGCTGGTGAGGAAATGTTACTGGTAACTAGTAACACTCTTACCACTCGTAAGTCGTAGGCGAACGTGCAAGAACATACAATGGGAACGCGGACAAAACGGTAACAGTAACAGGAATCGAAGCTCAGTTCCTATCCTATAGACCTACAGGAGTAGAAGGACTGGTGGCGGTTGGCGGTCGGCAAATTGATTGAAGCTTAATCGCCGAAACGCGAAACTAACATTCGAGATCGAAAACTAAACTAAGCACTAAGGCATCCTGACATCGACGCCATGAACGTGATTCTGAAGCTAATTGATTTCGTATATCAGGAAACTTCGCCGCTTTAGGTTTACGAAGAAGATTCTTTAAAAAGTCTACCCTATACGTGGAAAAGTTGTGTTTTTGAAAATCTTAATTAATTAACTTCTACATACTTAGTAGGTACGCTACCTAAATCTTATAGATAATTAAATAAATATTTAGCAACCTAATTAGTTTTTGATGCTTATGCGGAAGCGGTTTCGTTTCATACTAAATGGAAAGTTGACACAGCAAACAACTTTATAGAAACGAAGATTACTATTTGGGTATTATGTACGAGAAAATCGCGAAACGCGAAACGTTATTTCCCTGCCTCCACCTCTTCCAGCGCGGAATGCTTTTGAAACAAAAACTATGCAGTGCAAGAGTATATTATATGAGAATTCGTGAATATTTAAAACTAACTTTTCTGAATCGGAAAGTTATGTTAGGGATTATTAATAAAACTGTCCACTACCCCGTCGCCTTGGACTATAATACGGTCCTGATCCCTGTTCTGTTCCTGGCAATTCTTTTGCTTGCCATTGTGACCGTGATTTGTTTTCCTTCCTCTATCGCACTTTTGAATTTGTTTGGGATATCAATGTTAACCCTATAACCCTGTCCTTCATATGTATATACCTAAAGCAATTGAAAGGGTGGGGTTTTTGTACTTGGTGACTTTATCAACTTTTAAACCCATCTGATCCCATCATTTAGTCGCTTAATTAATTATACACATATAAACGAAATATATATTTTTACGCAAAGCATATTATAGCAGAGGGTAGACCCACAGCGGAGTATGCGGAGTATAGGAGTATGGGTATGCCCCATGTACTTTGTACTCGGATTTTGAGCAGAGTTTACGTTCGAGTCGCAATGGTAATTGGGTTTAGGTTGAGGAAATATTGCAAAGCAAAGCCGGAAAAAGTTCTACTTGTACACAATTTGATGTTATTTTTGAGGAGAACTTTAAATTGACATTTAAATTTGTGTGTTAAAAAGTTAAAGCCAAAGCAAAGGCGACTGAACAGGCTAACCAGGAGGCCAAATAACATTAAATGAGGGGCAGTTGCGGTCTCATGTTGAAATGTGCACAGCGTCAGCTTCGACATGCGACATCGAATGACCCAGTGCCGTATTCTTAACTTTGAATCAACGATCATAGATTACATGCAATCATAAGAGGAAAGTAGGTCGGTTTACTCAAAAGCTCAAACATCATGAACTAAGAAGTATTCGAAGCTACTCAACAAATTTATGTATACAAATGAAGCCTGAAGCCTCCAGCCCAGCCTATCGTTCCAAGTTTGGTATTAACGTAAATACAGTACTGGTTCTTAATGGCGGTTGAAAGTAAATAAGTAAACAAGCAAAAAATCTCGTCGGTCCTCCATCCTCGGGTCCCTTGGCGCAAAGTACCTTCCGCGGAGAGCAAACGCCAGTGTAACGATAGCAAACGGTAGTGAACGAGCAAACTTTTTAATTTGTCCCTTCGTATACATTTACCAGTTACCGCGTTGGCGTTCGGTGTCCTCTGCTCCTCTGCCTCGTCCACGTCCTTGTTCGAATGAATAAGCCGCGTCGTGTTGCTGCTTGTGCTTGCGCTTGGTGCGAGAAAAGCGAGAAAAGCTTCGCCTAAATATAGACTGCAGCACGTCCCAGCACAGCACAGGACAGTACAGTACCTACAGAAGCACAGCAGCCCAGTGCTACCCGTGCTACCATGCCAGTACCGAACGTTGCAGGGGCGAAAGCACACAACTTACAACATACACCATACACCGTGCATTCGTGCTTGGTGCGTCTACACACTTTTGAGTTTTGACATGCTGGTTACTCACAGTCCCAACTCCCAACTCCCAGCTCCAGCCCCAACATTCCTACATCCCAACGGATCGTAAAATAATTTAGTAGCCGAGTATATTAATTAATATTTACGACGTTGGAGACTTGCTATTTTGAAATGCAAAAGAACGAAATAGGGCTAAATTCACAAATGTAAAAGATGTAGGTACATCAACATCTGCATGTAGATGAGCATAACTGTGGAACTGTTTATGTTCAAATATAGGTTGAAGCATATTTGAAGCATTTGAATTTGAAATATTGATGCTACATGCTAACATCCAACGATCCAAGCTTGCAAAAGCGACGCAAAACAAATTCAATGATATCGAGTCAAATTACACACTCCACTCCGCAGTGGTTTCGTGTTTCGTTATCTCTTTCACGCGTTCATTTGCGTTTATTCGTTCGATTTGCAAAAGCCCAAGCCAGAGCAGAGCCCATGCGATGATATTCTTATCTCCGCACGTATGTTGCGTTGTTGCGTTGTTGCGTTTCGGTGGGGTTGAGACTTTCGGCGGCTTTTTGAAGAGCAAAACTTTTCAACGCTGGGCCGTATCATTGCATATCACGCGGATTCCCTTGAGGACCATGGCAAACGAAACGGCAAACGAAAACACCCCGCTCCACGCAGTTAGCAACCAAAAACAAGAGCATTGAAGTTGAAGAGTGTAGGAAAATCAGAAGAATGAAAAGAAATAAAACATAGCAGCTGTCGGGAAATAATAATACAGCCGTACAGCGAGCGCTTCTTTGAATCGTTTCGACGATTTAACAACGACTTATAACAGTCTAGATGACTACCACTACCAGTACTACCACGAAAGGCATAAATCGAGAATAGCAGCAAAAAGTACAAAGATCGCTAACAGGCGTTAGGCAAGAGGCGTCTCCCTTGCCACAAATGAAGAAAAAATTCAAAGTAGACGGAAAATGTGTGTAGAAGAAGTAAAGAATCACTAATATAAAAGTGTAAAAGTGGATGAGGAAGACGAAGACTGTTAAGTAAGAAACTTGACGCAGTAGCAGTGCTGCGCTGCGTTGGGCGTTGAGCGTTGAGCGTTGAGTATTGGTAGGTACCTACCTATATGTGTAGAAGGAAAGTTTTTTCACTTCATTAATGTATATTTCAACTTCCACCTTTATTATCGAGACGGGAACGTCGGGTCCGAACCGGAAACTTTGAAACCCAGCGAGCGTCGAAATCACGCCACTTTAAAAACTCACCCCTGAAGCTCCTGGAGCTCAAGCTCGGAGGTGAATACGACAGCGAAAGAAAGAGAACACTGAAAAACAGTCACGGAAACGCGCACAGGCGGGAATGGAAAGCAAAGCGAGGACGAGGGCACAGAACTGCACGCAATAACAAATATCAAATTGAAAGTTAGCAGACGTAAACGACAAGAAACAGGACAGAAACAGGAAGTGCCGGCAAGCAATTCAAGCAGAAAAAAATTAAGAAAACAAGTACCGCATGCACATCAAATACGAATGCTAGAAAAACATCAAAAATGTTTGCTCTCTTTCGTTTATTAACGTCTTCCTTCGTCCGCAACAGCAACAACGGCGTTGTTGGGTTGTTGAAACTTTCGTTCAACTTTCCAAAATGAGTTGGGAAACCTCAACGACGAAGTGAGAACACATAAATGAGTAACCTAATGAAAAGAAGGTCTTAAAGCTCACAATGGACCAATAAAGGTAGTTAACAATAGTTGCCAAATGAGATGAGTAAATGTAAGCACTAGCCTGGAATAAGCAAAGAAAATTAACTCATCAAAATATGTATGTCCTTAAATTATCTCGAGGAGCAAGGAGGACTTTAAGTAGATTGTTTGCAGACTTACACTACTAACCGAGGAACATTAAAGTTAGCTCTACTAAAAGTTTAACAATGTTTTTTCATTTGCACACTTAGCCGCGGCGGCGGCACCTTAATTATTAGGTACATAGCAATAAGTAAAGGAGGAAACACGTCGCAGAGCATAACAAACAAACATAACATACACACACATACACACTTTCAGGATGCAAGACCTGACCAAATAGAAAATTTGCACTGGTGGAATATGGGCGGAATTGCAACGAATAGATTGGAAAAAAATTGAGAAAAAGTACAGATCATGTCCAGATACTATCTGACTCGAAGGAAAACGTTATAAAGTGTTGTACGTGGAACGCGTCCGGAATTATCAAAATAAAACGGAATGCAGCGTGCCGACCGAACAATGCACTGTCGGGAACGGAAGAGAGACAGCATTTCGGATGAAGCATAAAAGTCTTAAAACCCAATACGAATCGTTGTAACATGTAACCTGTGTTTGATTGTAACTCTATGTAGTTCGTAGTTGTTTTGCGTGCACTGCTTTCTGTTCTCACGTCCGCGTGCATACATACAACTTACAACTCAAAACACAGCAAGCAGAACAGAACAGTTAACAAGACAAGGGATTGACACAAGCAGAATAAACGGTGCGGTGTAGGGTTTGAAATTCACATCTAATTAAGATACCTACCTACATGGGACAAAGTGTATGCGTCTCGTCACAATCAGAGAAGAAATAATTTCATTGTTGGTTGATTGTGACGAGATGCACGGACTGAATGCTATTAGGATCCTTAGTTATCTCCAAATTATGCTCCAAACTGGAATCATTTCGAATCTAATCTGAACTAATTTTCTCTCATTGTTCGATTAGAAGGAAACCTAACGGTTGTTGTAATCTAGAGATATTTCATGTTTACAATCATAAATCGCATCTGCTTATCGCAAAAGTAGGCTTAATTGTTACATGAACTCATTATTTATGTCTTATAAATGATTGAATGTGTCTGAAGATCTTAATTTTATTGTAAATCCCGAAAATCCATTGGAGTTAGATTAGGTTCGGTTGACTGGAACTCCACTTTTTGCTCCAAAAACTGCTTGGCACTGAAAGACATGATGGTCAGTTAATTATATGTAAATATTTTATGTTGTGTCTAATGTATTTAATTAATTTAATTAATAGTAAAGGTAGATAGTTTCTTAAACTAATCGTTGCATACATCAGGTTTCGCGTTTTTGTTCGAACCTTTTAGTTTTGCATGAATACTTTTTCACGCCATTTTCCCTTCAGTTATTCCTCTCTTGTGGAAAATTATGAAAAGCAATATGAAGCATCCAACTTAATGAACCCAAATAAACTAAAACACGAACGCAAGCTTAACACCGCGCCGACATAATCGCATGATAAGCTCAAGAAACGACCGAACGACAGACATTGTCACAATGACGAATATACAGCAAAGTAGATTAGATAGGTAGGTGTAGGTCCGTGGCTGGCGTGGCGAAAAGAAAACAAGAACAACGAACGTCTAAGAAAATGGAAGTAATGAAACATAGGCACATAGCAAAGTATAAAGTATGAAAGGCTAAAGCAAACCTTTGCAAAGGATTTAACTAACGTAATGACCTAACGAAAGGTTTTCCAAGATGCAAAGTTAGCTTTCGGTCGCTCTAAAAGCTGGAAGGGCGAAGGACAAGACCGAGATGAATGCAAGAACAAGAAATATGCCAAGATGATACTTACGTTTACGTACTCTATAGTCATTTCGTCGGAGCAGGAGCACGAAGCTGGCTGCGGAGTGCGGTGAGGGGGTGTACTTACATCTCCAGGCCCAGGCAGGCTCTCTTGGTGGCGAAATATTAAATTCTTTACGATATTCCTTCCTTTTTCCTACTTATGCTTATGCAGGTACGGACGCACGTTCACGTTTGTAAACAGAAAGATATAACAGCGCAACGGCGACGAAACAAAAACATGCACAAGCGAACATTAAGAAACTAGGCTTGTCTGCTTGTCTCCTGCCTCTTGTCTATAAGATCGTATCTGAGGTATTTTATTCACCTACTTGCAGGAGCAGAGTAGAGAAGAGCACTTACATTTGTAAATATTTAAATAGGTAGGACTACCGTAAAGCGTAAAGAATGGCAGGAAACAAAAGGAGAATTCTTTATCAAGCAACAATTTAACGCTGCTCACTTGCGCTCAGCTCTTCTGCACGATCAGGATATTCACAATTGGAGAATATCATTAACAATTGATTTTAAAATGCTAATTTAACGCGGTATCTGATTCGTGATTCCTAATGCAGATTCAACTGATTCAACTTTCTAATCGAACGGGAAACTCATTATAGTGTGGGAGAGAACAGAAAGGCGTTTTCTCGATGTTTGAGCATAGACAGCATCAGCATCAGAAACAGCATGCACATGAAAGCGGTGGCGGGTAGAGGAATAGATAATAATGCAGATGAAAGAGCACAGCACGAAGGCGCAAATAAGTCGAATGACACAAAAAGAAGATAACGAGCGGCCACGGGGCTGGTGAAAGTATTTTGTTAGTATTGCTGGAGCTGGAGCTGGAGCACCCAAAGGAACTTAGCAACAGCAACAGCATTTGGCATTTGCCAGTCTGCTAGTTGATGTCTGGCTGGGGCTGTGGGGCTGGATGCGGTTTGGCCACACAGCTATAGTCGCGTACCGCGGTGCAGCGCAGCCCTCGGCTCTGGTATACTCAGTACCTATGCGCTCTTTTTCCTTTGTTGTAGGTTGTAGTCGCGATGCTGTTGCTGATGATTGCACGGACTATAGTTACATTAGTGTTGTAAGTTGTAAGGCATTTCTTCGTTCTTGTAGTTGGGTTGGACCAGTTGGACGTTCGAAGTTGGCTGTAGTCGCCGTAGTATATATGAATGTAGTTTCAAGCGTCATTAACCGCAATGTAAATGAGTCAAGGAGTCTTCCGTCGTCGTATCTCCATCTCAGTCCTCACTTGGCTAACTAAGAGAGTCCGAAAGTCGTCGTTTCTGCAGCTTTCAGCTTTCACTGTGTCGTTTTGGACGTTTTTGGATTGCTTGCTCGTTTTTCCAACTTGCCGATTTAGGTTTTAGTCCTTAGTCGTTCGTCGTCCTCGTTTTCCACTAGAAACGGAAGAGAGACGACTGAATTGTCCTATGCCATCACTCCTATTTATCGGCATCGTTATCTTCGGCTTTATCTATTATACTTTATCTATTTAGTTTACTGGCATGTCGCAACTCGCAAGCGGCAAGTGTCCTGATCGCCTGATGAAAACCACAATCGCGAGCTCATTCTTATTTCTAAAACGATTTGTGTTTAGTTAAAGAAAGCAGGAAAGCAGGATAGGGTAAGCCGCCAACTTATTAATGGTATTAATTGAAAATGTATACAATAACTTATTGCAAGGTATAGTGAGAAAAAATGCCGGACCGAGAGTGAGAGACGTTCTAAAGAATGCAAAATCCATAGAGATGAAGACGAAAAAGTTGCATAAAAACGCAAAAAGTAAGGAAAATGAGAAAAACGCAAAACGCAGATTGCGAATCATACAAATACTTGCGACGTGCATGTGTAGATTAAGGTTGTAGTATTAGTGGTACAGTGGTAATACACGGGCGCAAATGTAGATGTTGAATGTCGGGGCAAAAAAGAAGAATGGAAAAAAGAGAAAAAAAATATATGCGAAAAAACGATGACGGATGGGGAGAAAGCAAATTTATTGCTTTCGGGCTAATGATGTTTGCACGGACAACATTTTCGTCGTTTGTCGCTGTGACGGGTTTTCGTACAGGGCCATAAATGGCATACAGCTCCACAGCCGAGAGCAGACCGTACGACGAGGACGACGAGAACGAAACGCTTCGGGAAATGTAAAATGTGCCCCGGTTCGGAATTAAACCGAGCAGAAAAACCGAAACCGACATTAGCCATGCGGCGCTTAGACGTTTAACATTTTAACGTTACCCATTTGCTGCTTATTATTAAATATAAGCATACTTAGTAAATAATTGCCATCGTTTAGCGATGCAACAAGCAATTAATACCTATATCTAACATAGGTGTTGTTGGCTTGCGGCATCATCGCGTCATTTATTGAAAACGTGTACATTTAAAACAATAGAAAAAGGCAAAAAGTGCGCGCATGCAGACAAATAGCTTCGATCTGTTTGAACTAATGCTAATTGCATTAAAACGAGCGCTAAGAGACTTGGAGGTTCGAAGGGTCGGGAAAGGTTACAAGTCTCCTGCATACTACTACCACTACCATATTAAGTCGCACTGACGCACTATAATGAAAGGGTAAGAGGAATGAATACACGGTTACACGGTTTCACGGACGCGGACTCGCTAAGGAGCGGAGGCCGAGGCTGCAGAGCAAGCACAGCACTGCGAACGCCAACGCCAACGCCAACGCCGAACGGCAAATTCGAATGCAATAGAATAAGATTGGCATGAGGAACATGGTAAGTTACGCGTGTTAGTAGCATTGGTTCGTTTGGTAATTAGATGTTTGTATTCCTGTCACGACGACTTTCCATCCGACAAAGGCTATGCGCTCCGCTTCTGCTGTTTCGCCCGGTTCGGTTGGACCTGTATCCAGCATCAGCAGCATGCATCCTACATCCCACATCCTACCTTCAAACCTTCTACTTTTACTAGTAGCACAAAGACCAGCAAAACACAGAACCAACGAAAGGAAGGATTGTTGAATTAGAATGTCCTAATTACTTTTCTAATAACTAACTAAAGATTTTAGAAATAATACAAATAAGTTGGCGTATATTAATTCAGTACATTATTATTTAAAATACAAACAAATAGTTATTAAGAAATATTAATATTACTTTACTATCCATCTCATTTAAATGTGATTTTTTGAACTATGGAATGAAATAATACGTTTTATAAATAAATAAATTCAATTTCGCTATTTTCACATTAATTAATTAATTCTAATCCAACTGCATAAATAAAGTAAGTAAGTAAGTAAGTAACTGAAAAACAACAGGGGGAAGAACTTCAGTAAGTTGAAGAATAAAAAAATTAAAGAGAGCAGTAACACAAGTAAAAACATTCAGACACGTTTTTGGTTTTGCTGAAATTAAACTGCCGGAAACCGGAAACAAAGGAAAGCAAATATTCCTACATTAGACTATTCAACGATTCAACTATTACCTACCGGTTACTGGTTTGAATGCCGTGCTCGTGGAAAACAAATAACTAGTAGCAAATAAGAAACGGAAACTTTCATGTAAAGGACAAATAAAGAAAGAATGCAAAATCGCAAATCGCTGCAAATAAATGCAAATGAATGCGGGCAAAGTAGCTATTTTCGTTTGTTTCGTCTTGCTTGAAAGCGAAACGAATATGATTGTTGCTGTAATTAAGCACAGCACAACACAGCCCATCGCTGGCGTTGACCTAGAAATTTCGAAATAAGGCAATTCAATTTTTGTACTTTTACATTAGACTTAGTTTTGTTGGCTATGGCTATAGGCAGTGGAATAGGAATGCCAATGGCGTTTTATTTATTATGGAAATCCGCCGCGAAAACGTTGGGCTTTTAAACTCTTCAGCTCTTCGCCAGCGCCAACCGAAACGAGTTTCCGGGCCTTTCATTTTCCATTTTCAAACTATCTCTATCAACATCAACCAGCGCCGAGCTCCGACGTTCTGCTCACTTACCCTCTTATTCTCTATTGCTCTCTTCTCTTTAACCAAACATGTTTTCCTCTATTCCTCTATTGCTTTTACTACTTTTGGGCTTTCGCACTCTTCTCGTTCGCAGGATGCTGTAGCTGTAATGCGTTTGTTTGGTGGTTGCTGCATGTTAGTTCTAACTATCCGGCGAGCAGCCAGCAGCCAGGTTCCCAAATCTACAAGCACTAAAAAGCTCTGATGGGATGCGCACTCGGCATCGCCGATGCACGGCACGGGCACTTCTTATGCAAACAATTTCCGTCTAACTCTTATTTATACTACTTACTGACCGTTACGTTACATGCCGTTACGCACTATGCTAATGAAATGCGAATAGATCAGGAGGCAAAGCAACAATTTAACTGTTGCCGGAAGTTTGCATCAGGCTAATGCAAACCAGAACTAAATTAACAAAACAAGCTCAATTATGAGCTGGGCACATATCGTGGTGATTTTTATCAAATTCAAATTTATTCTCACGGATTTGAAAAGAGCTCAATCAATAAATAATAAAGTATCCATCGCGGTCACATGCATGCAGCATACAGCACACACATGTCGCACACACTGGAATAAAAAGAATATTTCATTTCTATTATCGGCATCCGTATACACTATGCGTCTATGCACCATCTAACTTTAACATTCGGATAGCACTCGTAAAATTGAAACTTGATATTTGTATGCGAATATGAATAATATCTTCCAATGTATTTTACGTTTCTTTTTGACGTTTGTAAGATATGAGTTGATATGATAATATGCAACAATCGCGAATCGCGCGACATTGAGCCATTGAGGTGAGTTGCGTTCGGCACCTCCCTTACTCTCCCATACACATATGTGTATGTACTTATATCTATAGTTAAAAGAAAATGAAAAAACTGGAAATGCATTTGATTGTTGTTTTCAAAGCCAACCCTAAATGCCTAAATGGACATGGAAAGGAAAACATACGAAGGAATGGAACAATGAACAAAATTGAATGAAATATGACGTGCAGACATGTTCGCACAGCACTAGAATTCATGTGGCATGTGGCATGTCAGAGCATCCTAAACATTTTACCAATTGCACTCTGTTTAGACTCAGGCTCTTCAAGATTTCCACAATACTCGGAATAAAATTGAGTCAAAATAGCACGAACCCCTAACCAATGAAAAGAAAGAATAAATGTTGTATAATATGTATTGTAAATGGAAATTGAAGTACCTATTCGAAAATATGCTTAATTAATTTCGCATTATCTTGCAGATAAAAGATGTGTAGCAAACTAACTCAATATTAGTGCATTCTAAGATTGTTTACTATATTGAAATGCAATATAATATTTGTAATGAAAATATCAGCACAGAGCATAGCATCGTCTACTTACCGTAATTCAAACATTTCTAACGTCAAACTAAAACTTGGCGTTCTTCGGCAGCAACTCCGCGAGTGAGAGTGGTAACAGTCGTGGAGTACGGAGTATCAAACACTTATTCTTGCTTGGTCTCCAATCTCCATGCTTTTAAGCTTGTTTCACGTGCATACACATCAGCAACGCATTGCTAAACATGTATAGCTATAGCGATATAGCGAAACATGGACACAATATGCGAATGTTCCATACGGTATACCTACACTATAGACTATACAGAATCGAGTAACAATGCAACTATGGCAACTACCATGAGGAACAGTAACGTATTGCATATTAAATTGCACTAGAATGAATAGTACTCCCAAAGAAGATATACATTTACACACAACGCTGCTAATGTGTGTTTTATCCAGCATCCGTGGATCCGTGTTATGGATGTAGCGCACATTTATTCAAGCAGGCACAGAGCACAAGCACGTAAATATCTCGAAGAAAATTGGAGGAATGAGGATCGAGGATGGTCGGGTAGGAAACAAGGAAACTAACATTGATTACATACATATGAGCAACTTGTAACGGATTTACATATAAAATTAAGTTGCACTTGTAACAAAAGATTAAAATTGACACAACTGGCAACTACTTGCTAGGTCTGGGATGCTGGAAACTCAATCAACTTGATTGAGCTTCTTTAACTGCGTTGTGTTAGTTGTTATGTAACATTAACTCTGTCGAGTCCCTGGTGTAAGTGCAAAGAAAAGGCGTAAGCGTAAGCAGGCAGGTATGCCTTTGAACTATAATATCATATTATTTACGTAGTCACGGAGGCAAGAATTGATGCAAACATCGATCGATCGATTGTTGAGAAAATGAGACGTAATCAAAGTACCCTTCATGTTTCCGGTATGTAAGTACAAGCTGCGAAATTGTTGCCGCAGTGCCAGAACTTCCTTTGCATGGCTACAATTGAAATTTCTGAGTTATGCATCTTACTGTACTAATAAACACCAACCAACGACGGAGCAGCGCAAGCTTCTCTTGTTCAGTAGCTTATGATTCTAGTGAAGCGATAACAGCGAGGACGAGCAAAATAAGAAGAAATTTACTTCGCATACCGGATAAGATGTGATTGCACATTTGGCTGATACGCTGATAGTCAAGTAGAGAATTGATTGGAGCGAAACCAATTGATTGATCGGCACGATCGATCGGTCTGATTGACTGCATTCATGTGATGAGGTGATACGCCATGTGCAATACGTGCAATGAGAGAATGAAACGGTGTTTGCTGTTTACTCCATACACCAGTGTACTGCACTAAACTATGCTAGGTATGTATGAGTAGCATACAATTTTAGTAAGTTCTGAACTTTTGCTAGTTAATTATTACAGCACAGACGTGTCAACGATAAAAAGCTTCTTTACTCCTTTTTAACGTTTGTTTTGTACATATATTCATACATTGATCGATTGACAGCACTTGTTTTGCCTTATAAATTATGCGCAATTTCTACATACCCAACTCAAATGTGAAAAGCGGTGTGCATTGATTTCGATATTATGCAGTGTGTGTGTTTTTTGCGCAACGAGTTTTTTTGATTTAACTAGCTTTTGTCGTGTTCAAACTTTATTGAGAATTTTTCAATTCGTCCCATTTTCGGATTTTCCAATTCTCCTGCTTGTGTTTTTTCTTTGCTCTGCTATGTACATACATACTATTGAATAGTATACCAACATTCCTACATACCTACGATTGCAATTGGACATGCAATTTACCAGTTGAAATAAATGAAACATGCTCAAAGTTGCCCGACATTCCAACACGCATCGGAAGAATGGTGCAAAATCTTACGTTCTTCGTTCTCGCACCTTCAATAAGGAATGGATCGATATTTGCATATTACATGATAGGTAGGAAGGTAGGTATGTTCTTACATACATTGAACATTGACACATTTGATATTGTCTGCTGGCGATACCAACCTACATTTTATTTAATAAAAGTATCGTGAGTTCAGTTTGAAACAAAAAATGTAATTTAAAGAGAAAGGTAATGAAAGCTATAAAAAACGACAAAACTAAAAAGAAGAAAAAACACACTACCCCAATGTGAATACGAGCCGAGAACAGCATAAACACAAAACGAGAAAAGGAGTAAAAAATAGACACATAGGGTGCATGGACCATGAGGTCTGTTCCTTTGGGAAATTTGAAAGCGGCGCGTAATAGCCAACGACTACCAGATAGTAATTCGTACTCGACTCGACTTGTACTCGCTTAGATCGCACTCTGCTATGTATGCACATGTATTGCCAATATGTTAAAGTGTGCTTCTTTCGCATTGTGAATACGTATGGCATGCATGCATGTATGCATACAAAGTTAAAACTGAAACTAAGCTACAGAAAAGTGTAGTAACGACGATAGTCAGGACTGGACTTGGCCTCATTATAAGCTTAAAACTTAAGAAAAGCTAAATCTAACATTAAACTCCTTAATTGTCAATGTATAGCAAACACGGTCAAATCCAATAAGTCTGGCATTTTTAGCAAGTCCGTCACTGGAGCAGCCGCGGCAGACGCCATATAATTGCAAATGTGAAACAGTTGTAACATTCGGAGGTATAGTTGTGGAGTATTTTATATCAAATGGAAGAGTTGAAGGAGCAAGAGAAGTTGTATGTTCGTATGTTATTGTACGTTGTAGTGAGAATAATGAGAAGTGAACTACTATGGTACTTACTTACTTACTATATACGTACTTGAAGAGCAAAAGCAATAAGTAGAAAAGGGGTTAAATTAATTCATCACTTCATCACAGGACTTTTTGTGCTTGTTGCTTTTCGTAATGCTTTAAGCTTTCAGCTGCGCTAGGCTCTAAGCCCTTAGTTGTCCGGCAGTTATCCTCAAGTGACCACAACATTGTTTTTGCGCAACTGTATTTGCCTTGCCTCTCACTTAAAATCTTTACATTTTATTTCTTTTCTTTTGTCTCTTTTGCGGAGGAAGAATGTTTTAGTTTTTATATTAAATAAAATGTATGCGGCGAGTACGAGTGCGATTGGGAATTGGCAGGAGCATGTGGCGTAGGTTAGCGCAGTATAACGTTGCTGTTGCTGAAACGATTACAGCTGAGAAGTGAGAAGTCTGAGGAAAAGCAGAAAAACATTTTAATTTTGAATGAAGCTTATTTGTCGGCAAATTCGCAAATTTGTGCGAGCAATTTGTCTTTTCGCATCCTCCAATTCGACGACGCCGACGACGCCGACGACGCGGTTCGCGTTTGCCTGTGGGTAGGAATTTGCACGTTGCTTAGGTGATTTGAGAGCGTCGAGAAAACGAAAGGAAGGCGCGAGGTGAAGAAATATAGAAATCTTCGAGCGTGAAACAACGTACACCTACATTGGTACGCGTACGCGCGTACGCCCGCTGTGAGCTGTGATGACGATGTAGAAACGTGTTGTTAAATCTTTAGTCCTTTGCCGTTTCATGGCCGTCCTGGCGTGTGGCGTGCAACGTGCATTGCTTTTGCTTTTGCTTTACACGGCCACGGCCTCTTAGTTACCGTGCCGTTACGGTCGCAGAAGTTTCGCTTCGAGCTGGCTGCTGGCTGCCGGCAACGAAGACGAAAAGACGATGGAACGAGCTTTAAAACGCGCCTACAGTATGAATAATGTTCGGCAATAAATAAGCGTAGAAGGGCATTACTTCTATAAGTCAGCTCGCCCAGCCTGCTCA
Organism: Leptusa sp. GC000079; assembly: GCA_030264655.1. Classification (NCBI taxonomy): domain Eukaryota; kingdom Metazoa; phylum Arthropoda; class Insecta; order Coleoptera; family Staphylinidae; genus Leptusa; species Leptusa sp. GC000079. The sequence goes on from JARJDT010001194.1 coordinate 26,533, forward strand.
TTTTACTTTTGCTTCTGGTGCTCCTGCTGATATTCGTGCCACATGCCGTTGCGCTGCCTTGCTTTAGTTTAGTTGTATTGCTGCTTGCTTTAAACACATATATCTATCTGCACGGCTACACCTCATTTATACTTGTGTAAGGTGTCCTGTGTCTCCCGTGTCTCCCGTGTCTCTCGACTCGTTTCTTGCAACGTGCAAATTGCCGAAATTAAACAAGTCCAACTCTCAATGCTTATCACCCTCGCATCCTGAGCTCGGCTCCGAATGTCTCGAAGGAGACGCCCGACGCACCCGCGCAGCATCTCATGGGAAACGTGTTGACAAGAAAGATTTGAGGACGAAAGAAACATTTTGCAATTCGCGATTCGCCTTCTCAGGCCGCCTATTTACCAAAACGAACTGCGCCGATTTCCTTACAGCGTGCAGCACATCGTGTTTTTCATTGCGGGATGACAAATTCGAAAAATATGAAAAATTATATTCTTGCTGTCGCCGTATGCAAAATGTTCACTTTAACAATGTTTCCTGTGCCCCGCACACACCACAAACGCAAACGCTACTAGTTACAAAGTTGAGCAGTTACCTCTACATGCTACATTCAACCAGTCTAGCACTCCGAGTCTCTAAAATTGCTTCAAGTACGCGACAACGCGATCTCGGCGGCTCGACAGTAGGCGTAAGAAAAACGAAATACATTTTTGAACGTCGCCAAGTCGAAAAGTCAGCTCCGCAGTTGGAAGTTATGTGTTATGTTGAAGAGTTCGGGAAACTCAAGCGGGACTAGCGGGAGTAACCTAACTCAATGGTAATCTGCTAAAAGATGAATGAAAATCTCTCGTCGGCAACGAGCGACGAGTTTTCTTGAGTGAGTCATTGGCAAAAGTTGTGGAGGAAAGAAACTCGTACTCGTACTCGTCCTTACATACCCAACAGAAACACTAAGAAGAAAGAAAAGAATTTCGAATAGGTACTTAGTACTTACACTTACTTATTACTTGTAATACCATTCTTTCTTTCCAATTTTTTCATGTTCCTGTGTATAAAATAAGTTAGTGTGATGCTTCAGAAAACAATAATATCGCTTTGCATTTAAAAGAAAATTGTCGTTTTTCTTTGTGAATTAAAAATGTGTGCATGGAGTGGATTATAGGGTATACAAGATCTGAAAGAAAAATAAAGCTTCTTAAATCTTCTTTAAAGTTGCATTCTTTGCTTTTTAATAAAAGGATAAACAACTAAGAAATAACGATGTTGAAAATGCGATCTAGAAAATATAAGTAATGCTCGCCCACACAACGTCCATGTCCACAGCTCCGCAGCTCCACAGCTTCCTTCGTGCCAGAGACCGAGAAAACAAGACAAAGGATGATGATAAAGAGAAATAAACTGGCTATTTGTATTCTGACCGTTTGGTCGTATCATTTATACATCCCTTCATCCTGGGCCCTGGCGCATAGCGCATATTCTGCCCCTGCCGGCTATACTATCAGTTCGACACCCTTGTACAATTGTATCTACTAAGATGTTACATTATTTTCCCTAAGCATCCAGAGGAGCAAACCTGCAAACAAGAATTCAAGCAGAGTATCACGGAACCCTTTCCATCTCTACTCTCCAGTCTCTATGCTTTAATGCCAATACCTCATCGTGTGATCTCTTCGTTCGTCTTCACTGTCTTCGCATTTCTCTGCGCTGAATCTTATATATCCTTCTTATATTTATTCCTGCTGCTCTCTTGCTATATATCATATCGCTGATCGCACCACAGCGGACGTCCAGATATATGATATTACTGTTTTGAAGGGAACGGGTAGACGGTAGACGAAAGACGAAAGCAGAGTAGCAATTCGCCATCGCCATCACCATCGCCAGTTAGTACTTATCATCGCGTTGAATCGCACACAGCATCAGTAAATCTTTATCCGATTTCGATGATTTACAACTATGCCACTCCTATCTATATTAGATACTAACACTTTCCAACCCTACACTCTACACACCGTTTTCGCCCGCGTGCCGAATCATAATGATCTGAATCGCGAAATCCAACAAAATTCTTCGTTCTTCTTCTAAATAATTTTTGCCATCGGAGGTAAACTATCCGATTTTTTCCTAAATGAGTTAAATTGATAGAGACCCAAAGTAAACATCGACACAGGAGCGCAGGACGCAGGTAACAAACTAACAAACATCTAACATGAAGTAATGGGGAATAACAATTAGCGAATGAATAATTTACTTAAGTATGGGTTGATCAGCTTGATCTAGTTTATCCCGACGTGGCTGTGCATTTACAATAAATGAGAGAGTGGAACAATTAAGCAAATTGGGTTATAGCTCCGCGCCGACATTCACTTAGGATGGCCTAAAATTGTGCCCACCATGAGGGTGCAGATGCATGTGTGTTTGTACTATGTATGTACAGTGTAAGTACTGACAAACCACACGAATATTACGACTACGTGTTATATTATCACTGAAAGCAGTGCAGGACTTGACGCATAAATTTGCTTAAATTTCCGCCCGCGCCGCCGCGTAAACAGAAAGTTCGTCCATCAATTCGAAATATGTGCCCATCGAAAAGATGCCGCTTGTATCTTGATAGCTTTTTAATCAAACATGAGCACATTGTTAAATATTGTTGTAAATTTGATCCCAACCAAACGTCCAACTCTGTTGCTGCTGGCTGAGCGAAGGCGAAGGCCGAAGCAACATTCTATCTACCTCTACTCTCTACTACATATAGAGTTGATCTCTGATGCTTTATGACTAAATCATCCGCATCCCTCATATTCCAGCTATCTACCTATCTACCTCCACCTCGAGTAGAGGATCGAGGAGCCTATCCTTGGTCCACACGGCACACGCTACTTTGAAGCTTGATTACAGCATTGCTTTCCACATAGCATTCGCACATACCGAGCTATACATCTACACCTCGACCCTCTACCTACCTGCCCGTATCGTCCTCCCAGCTCACAGCTCACTGCTCCCAGCGCGCGATCCGCTTCCCTCGGTTAGCGTAAATTAGACATAAATCATTCGGGAATACGAGCCAGGGCAGGGCGCCAGGTGCTCCCCAGCTCCCCAACTCCCCTCACATGCCATCCATTCCATTTATACACACACACAAAATGTATTCGCATATGTAGATAAATGCCACCGACAGGCACGCACGCATGTTCAACACCTTGACGCCTTGACCACCCAGCACCCATGCACTCACTCACTCGCACTCACCTACATTCCAATCATAGCTGTGCACATCGCAAAAGTCAGAGTACGGCCGGCGACTCCGACACCGACACGCGATTTGCCCTAATTTGCACGATATGCTTGCTATTAATGCGATATCAATATCACAATATGTAGTAAGTATGTCCTCCTAGATGAGCAAACACTAATATTACCTACATCAGAAACAGAAGTAAGCACCTGAGCTACTCCATCTACCCTCTATACCTACATTATACATATATATACTGAGGGCGCAGGTCGAGCTGTCGACGTACTGATCGGGAGGGAGCATGTGTAATAATACTATTACTATCGGTTTTGGATCTGACTCATTTCATCTGTCGCTTACATACCTTTACCTGAAAGATCAGGCGAACATGATTATGAACGCTCATCATGCTTCAACACGCTCCAGATTTCGACATATATTTTGGAAATTCGCACTAGCTCTTATTTAAACCGAAAATCTTACAAGGAACCTCCATATCCGAGGATGATCGAATAGAATGGAAGACCATAAATAATCTCAAAATAATATACAAATCCTACATTATTATCGTCCTCTACCTAATATGTGGACGTGGTCGTTATGGTATGTCATAGACATTGATGTGCTAATCGTTTACTCAATGGTTATGTGTGTTTTAATTTTCATTGTGAAGAGACTGCCCGTGGCTGGCCCGGATCGTATATCATTTATTTCGTTCGGCGTGGTATGGTGTTCGTGTATACTCCATTTAAACGCGGTTCTTGCATAATATAATAAGGTAAACTGACAGCGACGCCCGACGCCGACGTTCTTGTTGCAGAACATAATATTCGGTGTAATTAAAAACGACTGTTATGCCACTTACATATAGCATATAGTGCGGGTATAGTATGTCGAGAAGGCAGGTACAGCTACACCCACGTGAAAGTTAGGAGATGACAAAACATCACGCGGCAAAGCGCAAGGGAACAGGACAGGAGCCAGGGAGGAAGATGGTTCATAATAGCAAGAAGCTTTCTCAATATTCCACTATACCTTTCCACATGTAGAGAGGTTGTTTAGTTTAAAACACAGGCTGCATGCATGTAGGATGCGACTACCACCATTGTAATTAGTAATTAGTTTACGGCCTTCTCGGAGAAAGCTCATATTTTCTTAGCTAACTGGTAACCGTAACCCGTAACCGTACACAGGAGATAATCAATTCCTACTGCGCCTTTAGATTAATAATTATGAGCACTACCCTACCCATGCCTACACACACCATGGTCCTTTATGGTCTAGACACTAAACTTGCTATTATTAATCATTTGCTGCTTCCATTTAAGTTAAACTTATATGCCTACGTATACCTAATGATGGGATGGCCACATGGGCAAATAAAATCAAGGCACACCTTTAGACGAATTGCATGTGCACGCGTGCAACAAAGCTGGCGTTGGGTTGGGATACAGCTTGCGTTGCATTTGCACTGCTCGTTTTCGCGTAAAAGTGAGTGCATGAAAGAGCAAGAGGACGTGCTGGCTAACCAGCTAAAACAACTCAACTGGAGAACGTCTCAACAATCCTGCCATTTCACATTTCGGCATCAGCAACATCTAGCACTAACATCCAGTCGCAGCACTCGCAGCGCAGCGCTGCAGCCACATGAAGCGAAAACGCGCGCTCGCTAATTGGATTTATGATTTTGTAATTAAGTTGCTACAATCTTCTTACCTACTCCTCAGCAAACGGCAAATGTAGTGGGTACGTAGTTGCTGGTGTAAATTTGCCATCGTTTTCACTCTGGCTCACACGCGCATTGCCGAATTGCTGGAATTGCTGGTACTGGTAAGTACGGCAAAGCGCAAAGCCCTGTCTGCTCTGCTCGTCAGTCTCGTCACCGAGTTCCCAGTTTTAGGTTTTAGCCGTCTCAGTATGGCACCTTGCTTGCTAACAAATAAGTGACTAACACAAACAGCAAGAGGGCAAGTGACGCTGACGGTGGACCAAAAAGGGGTGACGGACTAATGCCGACTAACAAGTTATCCTTGTTAGCTGGCAGGAGAAGAAAGGATGGAACAATGAAGGTACAAGGCGGTATGAGGTACGAGGCTCTGTTCGAACTGAACCTGAATTAACTTGAAATAATAACAAACCGCCAACTAGCTGAACTAGCTGGAGCCCAGCAGGCCAGCACCAGGTAGGCATGAGGCATGAACATGACCACAAGGGAAGAGACGGGAAGCGAAGATTCACTTACACAATCTACTTAGTTAGTTACGTGTTGTAGATACACTTTGTTTAAGTCAAAAATGTGAAGATATCAACAGCAGTCCCCTTACCCTACCTACCTAACTAATAAGAAAGCCAGTTTAATAACATTGAAATCTATTAAAGCGTTGTGAATCTGGTTAAGCCTAGAGAATATGCAAATTGATGTTGTGGCATTGTCCTCTGCGGCCTACGCCTATAACTATCTATACATATAGGAGAGTATTTTCTTTCAGCTTCAGTGTAATTAACTGCATGACAACTAGATGAATGACGATTTGTAAAAAGGATAAGTTCTTGCACCTTAGCTGCTCTGATGCCTTACTGTTTTCGTGTAATTTATGTCGTCGAATTTGATAACATGTTTGATTACAAATTTCGACATTATCCCTGCAGTATCTTTTAATTGGTGCATATTTTAGACGCAAACAATGCAAATTTTAATTGAAATACGGCAAACAGCCACAATATAAACAACTGGAGGGCAACGAGCGGCGTAGTCCCGATACACTGAACCCGACTGCCGAATCTATCTTGTAGCTTGCAGAGGACCCGCCAACCCGCCAGGACCCACTGAAGAGTGAGACTAGTTTTAGTTTATATACCATCTATAGAACAGGACATGCAGAGTTTGCTCAATAGGATATATGAGCTGCTGTTTCCTGTATATTCGGTGTGATAGAAACGAGAAAAGTCGAGTCCTGTTGAAATCGCGAATGGCGAACGAAGCTGCAGCGGCAATGGCAATGGCAACGCAACAACGAAGGAGCGCGTCACGAGATTTATGAGTTTCTAAATACAGTCGGACATAGGTCCGCACTCCGGGCGACCATTAGCGGTCACGCTGATGACAATAAATGTGACGCAATAAATTTCCACGATACTACGAACACCAAAATAAACAACGACGGTTCGCGCTTCGTATATCTGCAGATAGCGCACAACACCACACCTACTACTACAGCATTCTAATGTGCCCACTGCATTTGAACCGTTGAACGTAAACAGTTTTCAGTTACAAGTCAAGTCTGACGGTCTAACCCTTTGGGCCGTTGTGCCGTTGCTCTGAGCTATTACTTGTTTTTTATCTTTCAAGATATGCTATAATTAAATTATTACCCAACCAAAAAAACACGCCATTTTAATATCTGACATTTTGCTGCAGGGAGTCTTAATGCAAATGATTGCGATTCAATGACGAAACATCATGAATTTGCCGATTTGTCACTATTTCGAAATGATGTAAGGGCTAGGACTAGGGGGCAATGGTTGCTATTTGAATCTTGAATGAATTATCGGTGGATCGGTGCTGCGTGAGAGCGCGAGTGCTGGAAAGTCGGATCCCGTCCCGTCCCGTATGGACTCTGAAAGTAGAGCCGCTGCAAAGTATAAAAGCAAACAGAGAAACAAAGATCTATGCATGACAGGGCAGCATGGCGTAGAGACGGTACAGTAATACACAACACACTTAGGGAAAATTCAGATGTTTGCCCCCGTCGCTATTTATTTTCCGGGTGGATTTCGAGTCGGATTTGCCCCCTCGCCCTCACTCTCACCCTTACCACACTCATGTGTAGGAGTGTTGCGTACAATATATGGCAGTCGGCACTGTCGGCAGTCGCTAAAGGACTAAAGGACCATGGGACCGATGAAATATATAAAACTCAGCGGAGCAATAGTCATCAACAATCCGTATACAATTTTCACTTGTTCGAATGAACCATTTGGAAACCGGCACCGGCACAACCGCAACCGCAGCCACTCGAAGAAAGACAACAAAAAGAACCGCGAATTAATCTCAATCATTCGACTTTTTCGAATGTGTTGAGTGTTGTATGTAGACGCTTTTTATCCATAGCTTGCCGCCCATTGCCATCGCTGATGCAATGCGCCTATTAATCTACATTTAGATTTGATTACTCAAAATAGATCAGCATATACAGGCTGTTTGCTAATTGGCGAATCACCGACACGTGGCGACCTTCTTTTGATAATTACGAAGAGAAAATCTTAATACAAAAATGTTCTAACTCGATCCGTTGACCGATGCGAGTTATATCAAAGTTTCCATTTTGGGCAACGACATATGCCATTTCAATGAGAAACA
>JARJDT010001202.1:0-10803 GCA_030264655.1 Leptusa sp. GC000079
GCGAAGCGCCGAACCCTCCATTCGTGAGGCGCGAAGCGCCGAACTCCCAGAGGGCAAGACACGTAACTTTTCGACCGAAGGTCGAAAAGTTGCGGGTCGGCCCGACTCATTTTTTCTATGCGCAAATCCCACAACTAAAATGATCTTTCAAACATAACATTGTTCTTGACATGACGACGACGGGCTTTATCTTTATACCTATACATACAAGAAAATATACCTAATAATATACATATAAGAAAATTTGTAAAGTTAAGGTTGTACTTTTCTTGCAAATAAAATAGCAAATATGTACTTGTTACAGTTCTCAAATTCTGAGTTTGCTTTAAACAGAAACTTCAGACAAATTTCAACAAGACACAACAAAGTTAAGGTAAGCTAGTAAGTAGTTGTCTCTAGTCTGTTTGGTAGATTTTCGAGAAAACTCTATTCATTTTGTTTTATACATATGTACCTATAATAAATAAGGATCAAATTCAATTTAATTGGTGTTGAACTTAATGCCGGCTAAAAATGATAAAAATAAACAAACATATACAAATTTTAATGAAGCTCGGATTCTCTTTCATAATTATTTTAATTAGTGAAATGTGTACAACCTCTTTGGTCCTTGCCAGAAATGGCAGTGTGGTGGGATTAAAATAAATGTTGACTTCTGTAATAATATCTAAATATGAAAATAAATCAATATTATATGTAGGTATATTAAATAAGAAAACAAAGTGCAATCTTAAAATAATGAATATCCCGCGGGTATTTTGAACGTTTCAGATTTGCATTTTATAGAGATTTGTATTATTTGTATACATATAACAATTATTCTTATGTATGTAAAAAATAAATCAAATTAGAAGAACTTTACGATTCCAATAGATTATCATTAATCTACCATACTTATTATATTAAATTACAGAATCGAAATTTTATAGTTGAGTAAATTGAAGATGTCCTCAAATTATTAACATAATGCCACCTGGTTATTCTAAGTTTATTTCTTTGTGTATGCACATAGTTTAATAATTTCGCTAAAAAAAATAACAGGTTCCTACAAGTTCACAGTAAAATTCAATATTACAAAACTAGCTAAGCGCGATCAAATGCATCACTCGGTATTATAGCAGACTTTTTTGATATTTCATAAATTGTCTGTATACATTTGTAACCAAATTTGTATTTATGTTTTACACAAATTTACACGTACCTGCGTATAATGAATTTACAATTTAAAATTGGCATTTCTGAAATCGAGGATATTGCTTTTAGGTAACTTGATGATGCGTCAATGTCTTATGTGTTTTAGAAAAACATTCAAAGTTGAAGCATTAAAATTTGAATTTTTATTGAGTTTCATTGCAGAATCACTTAAAATGCAAATACGCCAAGTCCCAAAATGTTAAATTCTTCTACATCTTTCATCCTAGTTAAGATGAAAGAAACTGCATAAAGAATAGAACGACTATTTCATTCATCGGTTCACATTTAAACATTACCTAATATTAAATTTACAACTAACACGGTCAGGTTAAATTTAAAGTTGATTGCTAACTTAATGCACTTGCAGTTAGTTCTGCAATACCTACATTGCATTAAAAGTTTGAAACCTCGTTTGCAACTAAATAAGCTTGTTATGGATCAACGACAGAAAATATCAGTATTGTGAATTGTTTACTATATTCTCAAGTAACTCTCCCTCTTCGTAGTAAGTTGTCCAAACAAGCAAAGTTTTTAATCACTGCACAGTCAGTTTCATGAAAATAAAGCAAAAAGCAAAAACGACAACTAATTTCTTTAAGTGAAGTGCCCATATCGTTTCTTATGCTACATGATATTAAATTCACTTTTTAAGATGCCAAAAAATAGGTTTTAGTTATAAATACAGGGTGATCTAATAGAATTGAAGACCAGTTGAATTTCGCGCCTTGAATAAACGTCAAACTAATAAGATTTGTAGTTGGTTGACATTATTTATGGCGCGAAATTCCCCTGGTTTTCAGTTTTATTCAATCACCCTGTATTTGTCAGGTTAGGGTAATTAATGATGCTTTGCCATCCTGTATAACTACTATATTCCATTAAACAGAAAGTTTAGGTCAATCAATGTTAGAATGTAGAATTCAAAATTTGGGCAACTTTTAGCCCGTGTGATGTTTATCCAACAACAGTTAAATATCGGTCACACCACCTTTGGTCCACTAAAAAAACAGGGCCATCAAGATGAACGCTTTTCATAAATTTCCATAAATTCATATATTTATGTATATTTTGCATTAAAAGAAAGTACTAACAGAATGTTTCTTTATCAACAAAAAATGCCAGGCTTTGTACTTCTTTCCATATAGTCCTGACCCACATTTTGTAGTAGATTCAACAACAACAAAAACATTAATAGGAAAATATCGATTTGGTTTGTTCCTCTTTGAATTATTTTCTTTGGGGCCAACGACCAGTCCTGATTTTTACCCCGATTTGCTCAACTAGTTCTTAATGATGATTAGAGTTATCCTTACAATAGCATTATGGCAATTAATTGCTTCTTGTAAATAATTGAAGCGTTGTCGTCGCGAGTGCAACGACTGATCTACCAGACTACCTTGAAACGTGTGCATTCCTTTGGAGCGTGCCTGAAAAGGTCGGCTCTTGACTTCTTGATACACTACACTTCAACCGGTAACATTACTTGCGCGTGCAGAAATCACACTTATTATCTATCAATACCCAATACCACGATTAAGTGCATCATTATTTAGTAGATATGTCTAGATTTCGATGTAACATTTGTTTTATGTATTGCATAATCCGAATGCTAAAACATGTTATGTGTCTGAATAAGCAATTCCATCAACAGCGTTGAATTATTATTCAAATTGAATAACTAATTCATATTACCGCATTTCCCATTAGGTTGTCCAAGTTACAAGTTACATACGTTTGCATATCTCCACCATCAGCATTTAAATGAAATCAACTGAACTTCATTCATTTATTATAACAAGTTCTGTTTCACGGTTTCACCCTTCACGCAAAGTTCAACTTTACTTGCCAATAATATGTGTACATACGTAGTAAGTACATACATGCATGCATGTACAGCACTTATGTGTTGTTTTAAAGCTTTCAGAGCTTTATGTAATAGTTGGTAAAATATTGAGTATTTCCAACCCTTTTTGTTTTGTCAATGAATACATCACGAATCACATTAGAGGATGGAGAACGAATATTGGCTGAAAATCATGTGATAAACTTCCTTTGAATTTTGAACTACTGAAGCACTTTGCATTTAGAAACTTCGTTTCCTTTTATTCGTTTTCCCGATTATTCAAATAAATGTAAACAACATTTTTTTAAATAAAATCAATTGCTCATTGGTACATTTGGTACTTTTTTTATTTTAATCGGATTTATCGTTCTATTAACATCTTTACATTTCACATTTAAAATTTAAGTAGCAGGTAACAAAGTTTTTGCACCTGACCTGCAGACATTAGGCAATTTTACTCGAAAAATATGTGAAATTAATTTAAACTTTTACCTACTTCAAAGGAAAGTTTGCCTTTGAATAAGTAATAAGTTATTCAAGATTAGATATTTGGTAAATATTAAAACACAGTTTTAATTTATAATTAATATGCAAATTAATGAAAAAATAATGTTTGCTAAGTGAAACGTCTCTTCGGGCACAACAATCAAAAAGTATAAGTTATATGCAGATCGATATGCACTAATCATGATTACTTACCAATACTTCATTTGGAAGACGTTCCAACCTGAAACAAAAATTTCGATTTGAATACACAATTAAAAGGTACATTGTGTATGTTTCCTTAAAAATTAATATTTGCTTTTAACAACCCTTGCCTTTTAAAAAGGCATTCAATTGAATGTTAAGTCAAGACCAACACTTTGGTTGATTGGTGTACAATACTCCTTTGGCTTTTGTATCCAAGGGCATTATTACATTGGATTCTTGTTCAGCGTGCTGGCAAAAAGAAAATGTGAAAAGTACGGATCAAAGCATACATGCTACATGCTATTGACGTGCTTAATTAGATTTAGTTGCGCAGTATTGAGGGTATTGACTATAGACTATTAGTTTGGAAAAAGCGCTTGCCTCGTAATGGATGATGTAAATTTGAATCAAATCGAATCATGAACAAGAGTAGAGTTTTGCCTGTACTTCTATACAAGATGGCCAATTTCTCCGCCATTATTAACTTATTCAAATGTGTGCTGAGAGATAGTATGTTTTGTAGTAATTTAATTTGAACTAATTAAGGTTAGAAACATACGAACATACACGCATACGTACGCGCATACGGACTTCATTACAAAAACACTACATATCCCTTCAACTCCAATCATCAAATTAAAACACATTGCAATAAAAAATAAATCAATTAATTATTAAAGATGAATTCTGAAAAGAAACTGCCTTGAATCTATTAAGAATATTGCAGGTAGAACATAAAGGACGACCCACTTCGCTTATACTCCTTTGTAGTCCTTCGCTTCCCGGCAATAGTCAGATAGCATGTCAGACGCGTCTCCAGAGACATCTAACAGAAAATCTATTATTATAAAACAGCATAAACCGTCAAATCAAAAAATGTATATCAGTTCAAAAACGTTTGCTATAGTTCAAGTGGTTTATAAGTGTAATTTATCATGCGCAAAACTACTCGATCATTTCCATTTCCTTGAAGCAGAAACAAATGAATACATTCGGACGATCTGCACTATTTGATGTTGTTCGTATAAAATACATCATGAAAGCATCTCTTATTGATTTCCTTTATGCCCTAACCCCGACTCTGGAATTTTTATTGTTCGTCCGTTGTTCAGTTTCCTTGTCATAACGAGTGTTTTTGTATTACCCTTCAATTTATTTGTATAAAATACCCAATAACAAATACGTTCTTCCATGCAAATGCCAATGGCAACGTCGATGTAAATGTATTGTTGCTTGGAGGGTTTAATAAGAAAATCCCAATGGAGTTTAGCCATCATCTCCAATCTTTACTTGGCACATGTAAAATCGCTTTCCCGCACAAACATCTATTTTCACTTATTCTCAAGACGAACACTTTTCTTGCACCTTATTGGCTGATTCACAGAGGAATACACAAAGCAGAAATCCCAAACCAACAACAAATATAAATAAAATCTTTTTTCTTCCAAAAATGTACCTAAAATAGTCTAGTAGAACAAGCTAATTTAAAAAAAAATCATGGCCGATATTTTAGTTTCATTCGCACAGAGGAAATTCCAGTTAAAGAGTACTTGAATGTTTCATTTTATAATAATTACGAACTGTTGAGTTCAGCACTTTATTCTCGATCTCCGGCAATTCTCCGTTTTCTAGAAAATGTAATCCTCTAATGACAATTTATTAAATACCTATACCTTGACTTTAGGCCAGGTAAGTCGAGGAAATATTGATTTTCCAATTTCTTTCAAGCCAAAGCGAAATCTTTAATATCGACTAAATTTCCAATTACGCAAAGTACGGCAGTATTTTTCGTGTACATACTGAAGGAGCTCATTTTAACTTTAATTTAAAATTGCATAAAATATTCATATTCGAATTCTTAAGAAAAAAAGAATCTTATTATAATTGAACAAATATTTTCCATATTTTTAAGGGCATTATTCGCCCAGTACATAAAGCTTTGGTATAAAAAGAAAATTTCTAGCCGTATCACGTGACGACTAAGCGTGCCAATAGCTGAATAATCCGTTTATGGGGCGGATTATAAAGGTTCCGATAACACTTTTTAATGGAAATTGACCATCAAAAGATTACCAATATAAACTGGGTGTTCTGATAAAGATTGGTAAATAATAAAAATGTTGCTTGACAAATTGGGTTTTCGAAAAACATTGACAAATCGGTCGAAATAAATGTGTAGCTCAATAGATGCAATCAATTTCCAAATATCCCAAATGCACGTCACACGAGTCAGGATGATTAAACACAATGATAATCAGGCACGTCTTAAACTTAGTTTTACGTAAATGGAATACCATCAAACAAGTTTACTTATTCAGAACTGTCAAAACAATTTATAACTTTTTTAAAATTTGAATAATCTTCTTCTCCCAATAAAATTCTAATTCAAGGATAAATTTTAATTTTATTCATTGTATGAATTGTAAAATCCGACCCTGAGCCTGAAACTTCAGAAAAGTAAACATGCTCTGTGATTGCGAATCTAGATAAAGAGCAAATCCGATTAAACATTTTTACGTTCGTTTGGGCCTACTTTATTTTGTTACTTTCCAGCATTTGGTAAATACCAACTGATACCAACTTAGCTGCGTGAAAAATTTCGTTCGTGTAGACTGGGACAGAGGAATATGTTTAGAATTTTCAAGCGAACGTCGATTTTTTTTTTTCTTTTCTACGTCACAAAATGTTTGTTGTCACGTACTACAGCTTCCAGAATATTTTTAAACGTGTTGCTAAAGATACCAAAAGACTGAAAAACACAAAATACAAAATTTACACATAAATGATAAACTGTTAAATTTGGATCGAAAAGAAATTAACTAATTGATTTGTCAATAATTTAGGAACTATTACAGACTACACCAGATGGTCTCGCAATATCCTTAATTTGTCTATGGAGTAATAAAAGATTAATTTCGAATAATTCCATTACAGCTACCCTCTATTCCATTAGATATCTAATATAGAAAAGTGATCACTAATCATTAATAATCGTTTGGAACCCACAGTAAAAGCATAAATGAACGCAACGTGAAACTTTATCTCGCCCAATAATACACATTGCATATACGGGAATCTAAGAGCGATAGAAAGCAAATAAAGTTTTATGTTTCTATTGGCCAAATAGGCCAAATTTTCGTGAATGAAATATAGGGTAGTTCATTAATTAATGCTTTCACGACAGTCGCACTCATATTTCTGTCTGAACCTGAATACACCAAACAAAACATTAACATGAATAACATTGAAGAACTTCAAAAGTTCAAAAAGCAATAATTATGTAAAGTTAAATTAAATATGTCAAGAGATATTTGAAAACATTAAAGCTTATTGATATAAATACCGGAAACAGCAATCAGAAAACCTAAAAAACGAAAAGTTGAATTAAAAATGACATACGATAGGAATAGATAATGGGGTCGACTACTGCTTCATACGTTAACCAAACATGCCATGCTTGACACGTTTTAAATTTTATGTTCATTTAAGTGCAATTAAAATGCAAATTGCTACAAAAATTAGCATAAATAAAGTGTATAAAACCTAGTGTATAAACTAGCATTTTCCCCTTTTTACCAGCTTAATGCAATTTTTACCTATTAACAGAATTTTTTGAAACTTAAATAAATTACAGCCATCAAAAGCGTTCAAATGTCAAGAATGAATGTAGTAATTTAGTTGCATACCTGTAAATTAGATATTTAACAGAAATATTTTGTCGGTATTAAACCTAATAACGTCGGCAAAATAACACAACATAATTAATTTATTATGTTGTTAGTAGGTTAATTGTTTGTAGTTTATAGAATATTAGTGAATTTGCGATCCCTACTTGAAATGATGCCCGCACATAATTTAATGAGAATGCGAACGTACAATTACAAAACTACACTCCTCATCCTACACTATAATTTGTGAAAAATATAATAACTAGGTACTTGAAATAACCTTTTCTATTTTATAAATAAACTATAGAAAGAATGGATGGGAATCTACTACTTTATCTCACTTGTTATCATTAGCAAGTAAAATTAATAAAGATGAACTTGTTGAACTAAAATCAGACGAAAACTACGTCTGAAGGCCATAGATTTTCATTGAAAGCTAACTAAAGAAAATGCTGATAAGTTTCTCCCTTAAAAAGTTGTAAATTGAGGATGAGGAATAGAAACTTTCCCATTATTATAAATCAGAATTATAAACAGATATTTAAAAATCATTCCTCAATGCTCAAGTTCCCAAGAGGATATACCCTAATATAAATATAAAAGTCATCAAAGCTTTATCGACTTTTTTATCCCAATATTGTACAAATATTGGATTTAAAAAATGGATAAAGCTATATGTATAGTGCCAAGAGATGAGCGAGACATTTACATTATTTTATATTCACTGTATTGTTATATACACTATTATCGTTGCTATTGTACCTTTGCGCACTTCATGATAAATTTCAAAAGTATAACAACTGAACCTGCGCCGCGGTAGCGTGCCGACAATATGCGTGTTGCTCGTTCATTTTGATTGATTACGACATTACCATGAATTTAGATAAATTATGCGGCGCGTCTATACAGATACAAACGCATCACGCACGCTCACTGCCACTTCAGCAACGTGTTCACGCACTGATTTATTAGGTATAATAAACAGATTATTTCAATACATTTTGTGCCTCTTGCTATTTATTTCAGAATGTGTATAAAAATTGCAAAATACAAAAATAACTTTATCAATCTGATCGACTTTGAGGAAAATAATGCCATCGAGTGAAAAACGCCAAATTTACATTCGTTGATTAATTCGGCATGTTTGTCAATTCCAATATTGGTTGGTATCTGTGGTTGTTATATCAGTAGACAATACCAATTTTAGAATAAATCATTCCAATTATTTTCTATTGAGAATCAGTTTGAAAGTCGTCGGGATTGGCGGGCCCTAACTTGTCATCTTCAAAAATTTTCGTAGTCATATCTCGGTCACGAATTTTTTATATAAAATTATATAATATAGCCATAGTTTATATTAAACATGCGATTTATCAAACTGACTGACTACTGAAGATAAAAGATGAGCTTGGCATCCTTTGAAATTTAAATGTGCACAATAATATTTCCATTAAATTTTAAAACAAGCAGAGTAGTAGTTTAATAGAACCCAATTAATACAGCGATGTTCATAACATTATTTTAACTTGTTATCTATAAAAGAATGCCTAAAATGTATGATATAAAGTTGTCTGCATTCTCCAAAAACACGGAAAACGTTGACCCATATAGCAAAAAGTAAAAAGCAGGAAATCCCTTACCAAAAAATTCTTTTCTTATATCTATGGAAAATCTTTTAAATCCAAACTCCAGAGAATCGAAACTTCAGAATACGAACACATGAAGACAAACCTCCTACACTTACATAATAAACGCCGCTTCTTTTTCATCAATTTCATTCTCGTTTTATTTTATTTCTTTTCGAGCATTCTTCTTGCACACTTGTTTCTTCTCCTTCGAGATCGAGAATGTAGCTTACAGTCCTTCTGCACATACATATGTTGGTGCAAACGACAAAGTAATATATCGTAAGATTCGCATGAGGCACGAGCATAGAATATGCCAAAAGAACACAAAAGATTTCGATTGAAAAATACGTATGAAATAACATTGCATGCAGTTACTGGGTCTTTGATTCTATGAGTTCCATACCCATTTAGATTCATCCTACAAATACATATAATGTGCTATGTAAATGTGAATGCAATACACCACATCAGTGAAGGCAATGGATGGCAGCTATGGCAGGAGTAATGGCATGTGCACCAATCCTATTTCGATTGCAAATTTTAATCGAACATATTGTGATTTCGAAAATGTAAGACATGACGTTCGGAACATTCACTAGACATCAATATAATCTATTTACGCGCAGGAAACAGGAATATGCTATGATTTCAATGCTTTAATGCACTATACAAAGTGTTGCATTGTCAAATTTAAGATAACCACGAATACAGGGTGGCCATAAATGATTGGCATCCTGGGTGGCTGTGACTACAAGCTTAATGTGAAAAAAGGATACAAGGTCTCCACGAGGAGGTCCAACACCTATTTGATTACACCCTGTATTTATAAAACATATGCCGAATAACAATTAAACAAGAAATTTATCATTTTATTTCGCGTATGTTATTCCAGGGCTGCCATCGCCATCGCATTTAACACCCTATCACCGCTTACTTAAAAAAATCTCAATCGTGAGCCGATTATACTAATAAATTACGAACTGTGCATTTAAGATTTTAAATAAACGCTAAATAATTTCCATGACACAATAAAATTTCTTCAAAATTAACTCAACTCATTTAGAGCATATGACAAGGCAGTCATAGCACCAGACATAATTATAATCTGCTTAACTTTAATTAGTTTACGTTCAAGTTGGTTTCTAATCCAGTTACGAGTTGAAATAATTTTAATTGTCATATGTAATCGTATTATCCAAACATGGATAGATGCAAAACAATTAACCTGTGAATTCTTAAGGTATACCTAAATACGACAATGGGAGAGATGTTCTTATCTTATCAGCTTGTCACAAATCACATAATCTAGTCTAGTTAGTTACATCATAACAATCTGACTGGCTGACCATACAATTACTGTTGTAGTTTGTAGATTGTTCCGAGACCTGTTACGTTATCAATTGTGCAATAGCTAAAATTAATAAGAGGCAGATCTTATCGCCCAGTATAGTAATTGCAGTGACTACCTATTATCTAAGTCGTGAACTAAGTTGTAAGTGCAACTGGGGACTATAGAATTCCTCGACACATACAAATGATATCAGCAACTTACAAAGCATTCAAGAAGCACCTATACTTTAGATGTTTAGTAAACTTTGAACACCCACTAGCTGAAATCTCCATACATAAACTGTTGTTGATACAGTTTGCTTCATCTACTCTACTAGAAGTGAGTCGCGCTAGGATCCAGTATATGACTCATCACGCGCCACTAGTAAGAGTAGTGCCGCTCATTGTATTGTGCTTGTAGCAAGAGAGATAGACAAACTCGTTGATATTC
>JARJDT010001208.1:0-15534 GCA_030264655.1 Leptusa sp. GC000079
AATTATTCGGTCAAGGAATGGTCCCGGTTTATCGCATGGTTCCAGGCAAACAAAACTGGGATCGCATCTCTGAAAAACCCACATTTACCACCGAGGATGTTTTCACTCTATCATTCAAATTTCGAATGCCCGAAAACATAAATACCATCATCTATTTCGCGTTCACCTATCCGTACAGTTTCCACGATCTGCAGAATAAGCTCGACGTCGTCGACAAGAAATGGATAAAACAGGAAGAGATCGACACGCTCGATGACATTTATTACGTCCGGGAGAATGTGTGTCGGACTGTCCAGAACCGGCGAGTCGACCTGCTCACGATAACTTCCTATCATGGGATAACAGAGCAGCGTGAGACACGTCTGCGGAATCTCTTCCCAGACGCGTTAGCAACGCCAAGACCCTACAAGTTCGACGCCAAGAAAGTCATTTTCTTGTCGGCGCGCGTCCACCCTGGTGAAACACCTTCGAGTTTCGTCCTCAACGGTTTCATCAACCTGATTTTGACACGGGAAGATCACATCGCGCAGCTGTTGCGCCGCATGTATGTGTTCAAGATAATTCCGTGTTTGAACCCCGATGGGGTTGTCAACGGGCATTATCGGACTGATACGCGCGGGGTGAATCTCAACCGCGTTTATTTAAGTCCTTCCGTGACGGATCACCCAACAATCTACGCGGCGCGTTCGCTGATTCGCTATTATCATTACGGCTATGAACGTGACACGGATGAGATTGAACCCGGGGTTACTGCCACAAGCGACGAGAATATATTGACTGAAGTCGGGGAGATCACGCTCGAAGAGAAAAACAAGAAGAATAAGGTTTTGTGCGTGAAATGCCGTGGGAAACTGCTCACTGTTGAAGAGACACCGCGGATTAAGACAACTACGCCGATTTATTGCGTGAATTGCGGGGAATGCTTGCAAAGTGTGGAGAGCGGGCTATTTCTCTATCTGGACATGCATGGACATGCATCCAAGAAGGGCATTTTCATGTATGGCAACCATTTTGACGACTTGGAGAGCAATGTTCGGTGCATGGTCCTCCCGAAACTGATGAGTCTCAACAACCACAATTTTCACTTTACTGCATGCAATTTCACCGAAAAGAACATGTATTTAAAGTAACTATTCCAACTTTTCTTTTTCATCCAACAAGCATGGAAAGTTCGAGCCATGAAAATAAACAAACATCGCATATTAAATGGCGCGCAAATCCTTTATTTTCAAAATTCGCAATGAATATATTTTTCAAATTAGATTTATTTATGTACGAAAAGCATTTATTGAGTTTTACAAATGTATTTGGAACAATATCTTATTCTAACTAAATTATTAAATATTTAGCAAGTTTTTGAAAAAATTATTTAAAATTTCTCTATTGGCAACTTTTTGAAATTTAATCCACAGAGCTAAGGGATAATCGAACTTTCCATAGGTGTAGGATAAAAAATATGATATTAATCATTTCTTTGGCTAGGTCAACAAATATCTATTTTTGACAAGTAAATTGGGAAATGTTGACTTTTAGGGATAAACGAGATGGGATGAGTCGCGAAGGTTCCGGCCGTGTTGCAGTATTCAAGTTGACGGGACTCATCCAAAGTTACACACTGGAATGCAATTACAATACAGGGCGTTTGGTAAACGTGCTACCGGCTTGCATCAAGGAACAAAGCATGCGAAGCATGCCAAATGTCGTCGTTCCGCCGAAATACACTCCAAATATTTTTGAAGAAGTAAGCCATGAATCAAACTTTATCTCTTGTCATAAATTTGTCTGAATTTGTCAATAACTCTCTAAACTGGTCTAAACGAAATTTGTTGTGAAAAAATTTTCGTTTGATATTTTCATTAGCGATTTTTTTCTAATTTTGTTAGGTTGGACGCGCTTTAGGGGCATCGATCTTGGACTTGACCGGCAACAATCCGTACACGCGGATGCCACACTCCGAATATCACACCCTGAATGGTTTGCGCGAGTGGCTGCGTATCCACTGCACGTACAATCTGGGTGACACACGCAAAATGCCGAAGAGGCTCAAGCTTCGCCAAGCTGCCAGCCTGCATGCTCAGGTAGGCAATGATGCTAATGACGACGATACTGAGAGTGATAGTGTCGATTTCGATGTCAGTATTCAGCAATGCATTCTTTCCTAAATCAAAATTTCTCGCAACTATAAAGTTAAGCTACTAACTTCTTAGTAGGCCATCCATTAATTGTGCAATTAGACTGACACGGGACGAGATTTGAGATACTTTTTATATATTTATCAATTTTATCATGCATTTAGCATTTTACTTGTGTGCCTGTTCCTGTTGACAATGTACTGAACTTATATTTATTCGAATCAATTCGATTGAAATTGAGACAAAACACTATTAATTGTTCATGTTCATTGAAATTGCGAAAGAAATTAAAGTATTATTTTAAGAGTTTATTAAAATTGGGCGATTTAGAATTGTTTTGTGTGTTTCTTGTTTTCATTCATTTCCAGATGCAAATGTTCCTTGAATTATTTTTCACTTTCAGCCCAACTTTCAAACAGAAACAATTAAGAGCGCAATTGCCCTAATTTTTTCGTTAATTAACTAATCTAAGTTAATTTTGGGTTTGGTGTCGATTTTGGTTGATATTTTATTTTTTTACCGACAAAAATAAGATAAGGATAAGGTTCTTTGTTAAACTATTTTTTAAGATTAAAAACAACTAAAATCGAGACCAAAATTCAAAATTAACCGAGATTAGCTAAGCAAACTGAATAAACGAACAACACTAATGTAAGGCGACTTGGCCGCAAAAGATTCCAGGAAACTGGGCTCTTAATAAATGTTGAAATAAAAACTTTGTTTGAGGAATATTGTAATGAATTTCTTTAGGGGAAAACTGTACGTCCTGTATTGAAGACGCGTTCGTTTCCCACAAAGTACCATCCCAAGAAACCCAACCTGAAGCAGCGTCAGCCGAAAGCTGCGAAGCGCGACAAGGAAGTAGTGTCGCCGCAACCGAGCTGTTCCTACAACTACAACAACGTCCCGTCGAGTTCCTCATCCTCCGGCGGCGGCGGCGGCAAAACCAAGCGCAAGCCTGCGCTCAACATGAACGCGAAAGCGCATCTGGGCAACGCTGGCGACAAAGAGCGCGCCAGCATCAAGCGCCCGAGCATCAACTATATCGCGAAGAACATCCGCAACACCAGCCCGAACTTGATCAAAACAAACCGGGAGGCAGCACCGACTGCTGAGCGGAACGCGGACAAAGTCAAAGTCAAGGAAATTTGCTATGTTAAGGGTGTGAATGGCAAGCGCGTCATTGCTACGTATGAACGGAATAATAAGGTCGAAGCCGAGAATCTGATTGTTGCCTGGGATGCGTCCAACACGCGTCCGCAAGTCTTTACGCATAAATCGCGCATGCCGGCGTTTCTAAATCGTCGCAATAATGGGGACGGGGAGCCGCGACAACGCAATTATCGCGTGCACAATTTCCAGAAGAGCAATCAGACAGCGGCGACTTATTCCAAGATTAAGTTGAGTAAGCGCAATCTGCGCACGCATTCGACTGCCGAGTCGCCGAATAAGTCTAAGACTGCGAAGGCGAAAAACAAGGCGAAGAAAAAGAAACGGAAGGATTTGGCCTAGTTCTCACCACTTATTCATTTCTCGTTTACATTATGACTTTGTCTAGAAAACGTACTTTTTGTAACATTTACCGGAACGTGATATTTTTATGTGATTTGTGTGTAAATAATCAAATTGTGTATATTAATAAATGGAGATGCATTAAATTCATTTAAAAATTTAAAGAAACTAAAGAAAATGTAATGTACAATAAGATACATTTACGCGAAAATGCAAACGTTTATGTTTATTAGTTGACGTTGACATGTTGAAATATTTAGTAGAATTTTGCACGTTTTACTTGCCTTTGTTGAGTATTTAATGAGCTTTAATTTTGAATCTCTTTAGAATATTTAATGGTTTATTAACAAACATTAACTTATATTTTATTATTGTAATCTCATGGTGAGCACTTTATTAAATAAACGAATTTATTTTTCAACTGAAATACGTCGATTTTACAATTATTTTCACGACGTGTGGTGTAAAGTGAATTTTGCAACACGCGTTTCGTACGAAAAAAATCTTGAAATGAAGGCGAAACTTCGAAATTTCTGTCAATTGTCAAGAAAATGTGGGAAAACCCACTGAAAAATAATTTTAAGCAGAGAAATATTTCTTTTCTCTGATTTTAAGCATTTCAAGCAAGTGATTCAAACCAAAATTTAGTTTAAAATCAGCTCAAAAAGTAAATTAAAATCCTTCAGAGAGCGGTAAATAAACGAATTTATTTTTCAATCGAAATTTGAAATTCACCAAATTTACAACAAGATTTACAAATCGTGTGTAAAGTCACATTGCAACACGCGTATCATGAAAAATTCCTTAACAAACGAGTTCAAATGAAGGTGAAACATTTGAAATTCCTGTCTTTTGTCAAGGAAAAACCCAAAGTCACCAAAGTTAGGTTAGGTTAGGTTATTCAAAACATTGGTTTAAAACACTTGAAAAATGTTTAAAAAAACATTAAACCATCGAAAAGTAATCCTAAGAAGTATCTACAATGCAACAACACCGGAACTAGACACAGATTACATCTGTAACAAGAAAAACAGCGAAGAAATAAGCGACAACATTAAGCAACGCAAAGGCATTGGCGATATAAACCTGATTCATGAACTAAACAGCAAATTATCCCAAGAACAAATAAATATTTCGGTAAAAACTGAGAAATCTGAGTGTTTACAACAACAATTATTATCAGCAATGCTAAAACTACCAAACCGAACGCATCCAAGTATAAAGTCTGAAGAGCCAAGACTTGTAAAAACTGTCGGAAAACCGCGACATTTCAACTTCAAACCACGAGATTTTCACGAAATTACCAAGCGTATGCATTTAGCACGGACAGAACACCTTGGAGTTCTCGCCGGGTCACGAAGTTACTTTCTTTATGGCGATTTAGCTGCCTTGGAACAAGCGCTCATCAAATTTTCACTTAGGAGTTTGTTGCAAAAAGGGTTTCAATTAATATCGGTGCCTGATATCTTGGATCGGGGAATAATTGAGGGTTGCGGGATGAGTACTCACGGTGAAAGAACACAGGTTTATTCGTTGGATCACGAACAAAACGGCGATTTATGTATGTCAGGAACATCTGAAATGGCCTTAGCCGGATACTTTTCAAATAAAACGTTAACAATTGATAAATTACCGATGAAAGTAGCCGCTGTAAGTCGCTGTTTTCGGGCTGAATCGTCAAGCATTGCTGAAGAACGAGGGATATTCCGCGTGCACCAGTTCACTAAAGTGGAAATGTTCGCGTTGACTACACCAGAACACTCAGAAGACATGTTAGAAGAATTCCGCACAATTGAAGAAGATAATTTTGAAAGCCTTGGATTGCATTACAAGACTTTGGATATGCCTGCTCATGAACTTGGCGCGCCAGCTTTCAGAAAATATGATATTGAAGCTTGGATGCCTGGGAGAAATATGTTTGGCGAGATTTCCAGTTGCAGTAATTGCACTGATTACCAATCGAGGCGATTAGGAATCAAGTTTAAACAGGGAAATGATGGGGAATTGCGGCATGTTCATACCGTTAATGGGACGGCATGTGCCGGTCCACGAATGTTAATCGCATTGGTGGAGAATTTCCAGAATGATAACGGGACTATTGATGTACCTAAAGTGTTACAGGAATACTTTGGAAAAGCGGTGATTAAAAGACAGAAAGGGGTGCCTGAACTAAAACTAATTAAGTCGAAAAAGTGATTATGTTATAGTAGTAGTAGAATTATTTACATTGAAAATGTATTGAAATTAATAAAAGCATAAATTATAAATGGCTGGTTTTTATTTTTAATTGAAGAATTTTAAGTCTTAAAGAAGTAAACTGTTGAAAAACAGAAAGTTGCAGCAATTTTGTCGCTTTTTGCAGGTTTCAAATTCGAATTTTCCCATCATATGTATGTACAGGTACAGGGCATAATTTCAGTTAATAAATTTATAGACTTACATTATGCTGAGCACTAAGCATTCTTGAAGATCATTCCATGATGATGATGTATGCAGAGACGCGATCATAAATTCAACCAGAGTAAAATTTATGCACAAATAGTCCAGGAAACACGCGAACAATGCAAATTTATTTCGATAATTTGCAGTGATAAAATTGTATTGCACAAGCAAGTTCACACTCACAAATGATGGAAACGTTTGAAAAATAGAAGAAATTTCGGTATATTTAAGTTTATTCACTCGCGAATCCCGAATAAATGAATTAATACGTATTAGTATTGCACCTGCACCGACCGCGGTATCTCTCAAACTAAACTGACTGATAAACTACATGTGCAAACTTGCACAAGCAAAGCGCGTTTGTTGCTGCGGACAGTGCCAGACGTTAATCACCTATCTTTCGTTATCATTTACAAGACTGAGCGAACGCATTTCCTATTTGTTAATTTAAAACTTTAAAATTTAACGTTATTAACGTTTACTTTGTAACAACTACATCTCGAATTATTGAATTATTCATCACATCTCTCGAACTGCAGTTTTATTTGTAAAATGACGAACTACCCAAAACTAGACTCGAGTTTGCAGTTGTCACGACATTCAGGGTGCAAATTCAACTTGAGTTAACTCTTCGGTGTATTCAATTTGCCTAGCTATTATCTGTGGCTATTATCTCAGTTAATTATTTTGATTGTTGGTCACAATTTTTGTTGTTTTTTAGTGTTTCTTAGCATAGTTACATGGGCGAGGGCTCACCCATCACCGATGTAACTTTACTAAATCAATTTTTGCTAAGCAAACATAAAATAAACAATCAAGACCAACAGTCAAAAGTAAAGCTAAGCAAACTGAATGAACGAATAGTCCTATTACTACACAATCATAAGTTTTGTATTTTGATCTATTTATTTAATTAAATAGAGGTGATTTTGACGATTTTAAACAAAATCCCCACTTTTAGGACATACCGATAACGATGAAATAAACGAAAATATCGGAAATTTAGTAAATTTAAACTTGTTGATAGATGAAGCGCAGACACAATAACTAATTAGTTTAGGTGACGCTAGGGGCGTTGAGATCGACCAAGTCCCTACCAAAAAAAAAATAGCGCGAAAACAAACTAAAACGTTCCAAAAACCCTGTTTTCTTCAAAATTAAAATTAGTAAATAACTCAGTTACATATTTATAAAGAGTAAAAAGAGGAAGAAAATTAAATTGATGAATCAAATTTCAAATGCACATTTTAATCTTGATATTTGTTTTAATCTTAAATGGAAGTAATATTTGAATTTGAATAACTTACAATATGTTTCTTTTGATGAGCTTTCCTATAGTCAAATGATCTCATCTCGTAAACGATGAACATGAAGGGTGAACATTTGAACAAGACAAATATGGAACATGAATTTACAGATTTAAAAGCTTCTCGAGACGCACGTTCGCCCTGCACTATTTCATTTTTAATAATTACAAACAACTTCTTCAAAAAGTATAAAATTATTAATACAAATAGGTACATGGACGACCTTTATCTTGTTTTCTGACATTTTTAAACTGAAGCAAAGCTTGAAGCACATGGAAATGGAATTTAAAGTCGGCAGTGTTGAAACTTACATCACTTGTTGATGTTTTCAGCAATCAATCACAATCCCAATCAATAAGTTATGAAAGGTTCATTGGTTCCACACAAAAGGCATAAAAAACTACTTAATTCATGTCAAGTTACTGTTAAATATTAATTATTAGTTATGGAGTTATCGCTCGCTCATTTTCACACCGCTGATTATTCATGTTGCTGATGTTAGTAGTGTTAATAACCAGCCAAATCAGCCATAGTTTGGTTAACTTCATCAGCGATTGCTTTGCAATTATTCTTTTCTTGAAGCAAATCATCTAGAAACACACAAAACAGCACAAAGTTGTTAGTACTAACAACAAACAGCGTTTAATCTATGTTAATCTAGTTAAAGTTATGTTTTGCATCATATTATCTACAACAAAAATAATTAAACACCAAAGAAAAAGTGAACTTACCTTAAATTCAACAGAAAATGGAAATAAATAAATAAAACTCATGATGTGATAACGGCTACTTAGTGAGTTATTTAATTGTTCTTATACAGAATAAAATTGTAATAAATTAAAATGTAACACAAATCAAATACAAATCTTTGAACAGAAAATTAGTAGCAAGAGTTGATAGTATGATGCTAATTTGTGCCTACGTAGTGTTTCAGTTTCAGTTGTTTGTTGAGTCGCTGAAAACGTCGCTCACATTTCAAATACTTCACATACATATTAAACACATGATAAAATATTTATTTCATATTCGTAGATATTGTAGGAGTGGTGAATAGGCAAAATAAATAAATAAACAAGATGTTGTTTGTGACTTTTGCATGGCAGGAAAATTACAAGATGAGTTCGACGAAGGCAGTGTCCAAGTCGTCGCCAATTTCCTTGTAGCGCTCCTTCTCGGCGACGAGGTCGTCTGTAATATGAACAAGAGCGTGTTTCGTATGTGTTTTCCAAGGAAAAACGAACACTCACTCTTTAAAATCTTCAAACGACAACGAATTCATGCGCATTCATTAATAAAAAAAACAACAACAAATGCAAAGGAAAACTTAAAATATTAATAAAAATAAAATTTTTTGAATAAATGTGTTGGCAATTAAAATCATCTTTATCTTTATGTAACCGTAATTAGTAATTTTTTATGCTAAATACATAATATACTTAGTTAGCAATAATTATATAAAATATAAACAGGACTAAAATAAAGAATCTTTCTTGTTCCTTCCTTCCCTTTCTCTTTGATATTTTCTTCATTTATAATTAATTAATCTGCAAAAAATGCTTTACTGGAAATAGACGCCAATAGATATTAACTGCTTCACTTTTTAAATTATTTAATTCTTAATATGACTTCACTTCATTCATCTTCATATTATTTACTAATAAAAATAACGCTTGAAAAATAATAAATGTTGGTCCCTAAACACAAATAAATGCTTACAAAAGCAGCCGGAATGTGATTTAAATACATTTTATGGCAGTGTAATTAATAATTTCAACACTTTCATAGATTAAATTATTGTCGATTAAATATGTTTTCCTTTTGAAGAAAGAAAGCTTGAAGCACCTCTGTGTTTGTAATAATAAGAATAAATAACTGCGAATATAAATAGCCCTGAATAGTTTGTTTCACTTAAGAGTTAAAATGAAAAAAAGGGCTCTAAGAGAGAGAAAAATATAATTTGCCTCAGTATTTTTCAATGTTTGCATTTCTTTAAATAAGAAAATAATTAAACGAACGCAAAAAATAATATAAAGTAAAAAATAAACAAATAATTTTCTTGTTTTAATGTGTCGGTTGATTTAATTTCTTGTGTTTTGACCGAATGCCGATTGATAAACAAACGCGTTGATTTGCATTGATTGATTGTGTTTGATCTACATGTTTTGAATATCATGCAAGGTGGCTTCCATTTCGTCCGATAATAGTTTGCTCTTCTCCTTTTCCCCTACGAGGTCATCTGCAAGTGGGTGAATAGTGTTAAATCAAACAACAAAAGCAACAAATAAAAACAACAACATATTTAGTATATTTTAGAGCCAGCATTTGTCGTAATTAATTGCAAATTTATTTTGCAAATTGAGAACACTGAAAAAGACCTACCTTCGAGCCTGTCGACTTCCTTCTGGAGTTTCTGAACGGAACGTTCGGCGAATTCAGCACGAGCTTCAGCCTATAAAACCATCAAGAAGAATTAACAATTTGTCTATTTTCCTATTTGTTGAAGCAATCAAAAAACCAGATTTTCCACTAAAATAAAACTATTTAGATTCGACTATTTAAATAGTTTAAACGGTTGAGATTGATTCAACAAAATCTGAATTAATTTAAAAACAAAGTGAACACTAAATACGGATAGGAAGTTATTGCATGCATGTTGAGTCACTCAAGAAACCACCAAACAATACTTACTGATACGCACGAACCCAACACCCGCTATAAGTCACTATTTAACTTAGAATTGAAATTGCAAAAGCAGGAAGAAGAAATGGACAACAAGACAACAATTAATTGATTCTAAATGCTATTCTAGAAAAGTGATAGTGTAAATGTTGAAAAAAACGTGTAGATCGATCGTGTTTTCCCCTAGTCCTTAGCTTATTATTTTTTGAGTTAACTTACTTCGCGTAATTTATCGGCCATTATTTGAATCTTATCTTCGATCGAGTCTCTCGAAGCGGCCGCCTGAATGAACAGAAAACATAAACAGAAGATCATGCAAGATGTTACTACTCATCACAGTATTCAACCATGTATAGAATCTATATAAATGCATTCTAGAAACAACAAATTCATTGCAATTTCAATTATTACTTGTGTGTTCTTTCATGTAGGGTTTCACTTGAATTTCTGATCTGGACAAAATCAAGAATGCTCAAAAACAAGACAAAAAAAGAAAACAATAAAATTTGCCAAAATCAAGATTAAGATTTCTTGATCATAAATAAAGCAAATAATTAATTAATAAATTTCTTGTCTTGATTTTTCAAGGAAACCCTAGAAAAGTGTTTTGTTCAGTGTTTTTCGTACCTAAACGATACAAATTACAACAATAATAGAAATAGAAAGCTGCAGGATGCACAGGTTCCAATAGATCTAAATAAACACTTAGTTGTTGAGCATTCCTCGTTTGCATAATGCCCAATTACCTCTCGCAAGTGACTGTCCAGCATCTTAATCGTCGAAGTATACTCTTCTTCTCGTATCGTCGACTGTTAATTGTTTTATTCCAATCAAACAAACACAACACATTAGTCTCCCTACTTTACATAATCATATTTTATACGAAAAAATATCCAAAAAAATAAAATAAGGAAAATGGAAATCAAGACACTCGGGATGGTTAGTTAGACACACGATACACGCGTTCAGTCTAAATACCTCCTTTAGACGAGTGGTAAGGTTCTTGATTTGGTTCTTGTATTCTTCCTCACGTTGGTTGGCCTAATAATTCAATTCAATATGTTTCATGTTTAAACAAAACGACAAATAGAAATAAATAAATAAATATGTTTAAACGACAAATAAATTGTTTGTAGTTTTGTTTGTTTTGAAATTTTTTATTTGTGAAATTAAAGTAATTATAGTTAAAAAGTTTACCTTTTCTTCAGAAACTTCAAGGGATTTAAGGTTGTTGCCTACGACGCGAAGTTCTTCTTCAAGTTCTACGATCTTGCTGTAAAATATTACATTCGATAATTAATATTTTTCCCGTAAGAAATTTTCTATGTCTGTACAATAATTAACAGGCTTTTTGCATGCAAAACACAGTTCATGCACATTTTGTGTGGTTGATAAGCACAAACCTTTCGCTTTGCTCGACACGTTCCTCGGCCCTTTCCGAGTCTTGTTCCATTAGCACCAATTTACGGGCAACCTAGCCAATGTTCAAACAATCATGCAAAAATAAAATACAAGCGATTAATATCACAAACAGAAAGAAACAAAAACACGAATAAAAACAATAAAAATCATTGGATTTACAGTTAATTAAAATTAGCTATCTTAATTAATAGAATCATGTGGCAAACAATTCGAACGCTTGTTTTCTCGAGGGCTTAAAAGCTTAATTAATTAAATTAAAGATTAACACACAAAACATCAAATAAAATCATAATTAACAATTAATTAACTACTGTAAAACAACAACATAAATGTAACGCATCGCAATTTGCATTCGATTATTGCTGTGCAATTGAACGTACTTTTCACCGGCTTCGGCACGTTCTTCAGCTCTTTCCAAATCAGCCTCAACCATGGCCAATTTACGGGCGACCTAACAATTCATATCGTCATTGTAATTATTCAACTCGCAGTTAAATGCAAACTATGAATGATTAACATTTAATTTGTTAAGCTATGCTATTTAGAATTATTTGTATGTATGTGAAAATGTCATTGCAGAGCTGATTTCTTTACCTTTTGAGTAAATTTAAATGTGAAATTTTTGAATTACTGTTGTTTATTAGCAATTGCTTTGTGCAACAAACAGAAAACTTGAGTCAAATTCGAAATTCGAATGCACCGTTAGTTTTTTACATAACCAGTAACGCAATAACATTGCTAGCGATGGTGAGTTTGAGTTCAAGGCTTTTATCCATATTTTCACCATTTCGACTCAAAACATATCAAAATTGCTATATTTTTTAGAATTGATCAACTCTGCATGGACATTGCTAATTATTAATTTCTTAATTAAAATGTTAAAATATCTAGGTAATAAGTGTGATGTGAATTTTTAGTTCATTAATTAAATTAATAAAATTGTCAATTCGCACTGAAAAACATATAGCAACAATCTGAAAACTTATTATCTGCCAATTTTTCAGTAAATTAAGTTAGGTAAATAACTCCACGCGTTCATTTCATCGGTTAATTGTAAAATAACAACACAACAAAGAAAATTCAAATTTCAACATAGGAAACTCATGCGTTGTTATTTGCTCTTTGTTTTTCTTCCTAACTTCAATTTTATATTCGACTATGATGTGATGAACATACTTAATTTTATTGTCGCCGTAGATGAAATTTGCACTGTTTTGTCCGAACAAAATTTTTCGAAAAATTCGCTGAAAATCTAATTTTATTATCACCGTTTGTTTATCAATTTTTTAAGGCACTGTTAATTGTAATCAACACTTCACAATCAGCACTAGGTACTCGTGTATAAAACCGACCCGAAAATTCATTAACATCAAATTTAAACTTTAAATATGTATACAATAAATTTTAACAAATATAAACTTATCACTGTATTAATTAATATTTTAATTAGTTTTCCTTTTACTATATTATACCGTTATGTAATGTAAAATTTACATTTTTTAGCACTTACTTAATTAATTATTTAGCAATCTTAATTAATTCGTTTCGTCTCGTTTATCGTTTTAAATTTTTAACTGAAATAAGTATCGGTAACACGCGTCGCGACTCGTCAATAATTTCCCTCGCGAACATTCTCAACTATTTAGTGATTGATTGATTTGTGAGAATGTCCGCCTGCATTTTTGGTAGTAGCTGAGCACGCTTTGTTCCCTCTTAAGGCTAATGCAAATTAGTGTACACCACTCGTCAAGTAGTAGCAGTAAATAAGGTATAACAACAACAACAAAACGAATATAGTAGTAGTAAAATATGGGTTTTGGTAAATTAAGTAAACAACGCTAAGAGTCTAGACCTCATCATATTTTTTGTCGGCTTCCTCAGCGAGGAAACGGGCCTCCTTCAGCTGGTTTTCGAGCGCGTCCATGCGCTCTTCATCGAGCAAGGCACGGTTTTCAAGCACCTTGCGAGCACTAGAGGCATATAGGAAAGACGGTTTCATTGTTTATTCGCAACAGTCATTACAGTTTACATTTTACGTGCGGCATTTATTTACATGAAGCAATTCAGAATTCTTACGTTATGATTGTTGCGTTATGAGCAATGCGATAAGAATGCGCCGCGCGTTTACACAATACAATTCGTGTTCGCGAGCATTAAAGTGCGAATGCTTGACCTTGTTTCATGTAAATTTGTCTCGTAAAAAAACAATCGGCAATTTAAAAATAGGCGACTTCCACTCGTAACTCGCCGGCGACTGAAAATAACACATCCTAAAACCCTAACAAGGACTAGTCCTTCCTATCATCCTAACTTTGCAAGATTTTTTACTTTTTTTTTGAATCGTCGGAAACGAAAGATTCGCGCCGCAAAATAAAGTGGAAATAAGTTGAATTTGTCTGTATACCTCTTCGTATTTCTTATCGGCCTCCTCGGCAATTAGTTTAGCCTGGCCTAGCTGCGATTCCAATAGGGCCACTCGATCGTCCTCCATGTTAGTCCTATTTTCTAATGCTTTGCGTATCCTATTCAATGATAAATATAGAAAAATAACTTCTTGTTGCGAACTCTTCATACGAATTTCAAGTATGTGCCACCCGGCATTTTCTAATTGCTGCATATGAAAGCAATTATAAATTAATTAAAATAAATTAATCCAAGTCGATAAATTGATTATTGTTTAGTTCGTTTATAACGCGCGTCATTTATGCAATCAGTGCATTTATGGACATGACTTGAGACTTGAGAAAATATTGAACGTTGCTTATTCGGCTAATTTAAGCAATGACCATAAGTGGCCATTGGATCTATTTTCTGTTTGGTTTTAGCAAAAATTTAGGTCAGAAATCGAGCGCGTTGCACGGGTGACTTCGAATCAAACAAAATTTAAGTAAGTTAAAGTTACTAACAACCTAACCGACAGACGAGAATTAAAAACAAAACTAATAAATTGCATTGGGGACAACTTTGAAACAGTTTGCAATCGGTCTGACTGAAAACGCTATAAGTTTGCACTGACCGTTCGCTTTCATCGGCAGCTTGGGAAGCTTCAGCCAACTTAGCGGTGGCGGTGGCCAAACGTTCCTCGGAACGTTCCAAGTCTTCCTCCAAGAGCTGGATGCGACGATTCAAAGCAGCAACTTCAGATTCAGCCTGGAATTAATCGAAAAACACAACATTAACATTTACATTTTAAAGAGTGCACTTTGCAGCGTTCGGATTGTCTGTGAGGAACGCGAATCCTATTGCTTATTCACAAAATAGCAACAATAGCAATAGTTCTAATACTCGGCGCTCATTGGTGCAAACAACTAATAATAAGGGCGCACGACTTATGAGAATAAACAACCAATGAAATTTGTCCACGTTTTTCCTGATATTCTAATTAAATTACACTCTATAAATAAAACGATGATGATCGTTAGCGCTAAGTAATCTAATTAAAACGAATATTTTGCTTCTATATCAGTCAACATCAGCAAGTTTCAATTTCATGATGCATTTATTTATAAATTATAAGTAGTTAAAGTAGATTTGAACTGCTGATCAAGATTATGAAGATTCCAAGATCAGAAAATCAAATAGAAATACTTTCGATTTTTCACTGGCTTTCTGGTATGACTTGTCTGATTGCATTCCCGATTCAGGAGACACAGCCAGGGACAGGACACGTTACGCTCGATTAATTTATTCTGATCGTCTTTAACTATATTAAACTGATTAAGTAACTGAACTGCTCGTGCTCGTAATAGAACGCAAAAATTCGCGAAAGTCATTAAATATAACGATAACTTATTGCTATAACTATAAATTAAAGAGTAATTGCAATATGCTTCATTTAAAATCGCATTTGTAACTGTTGCATAAACAAGGCAAGACAAGGCACAAGGCAGAAGACAAGAGAAGAGAAATTGCAAATTGCATATTCATTACATCCGCTCATGCATGATGCTGATGATGCAAACAAGAAGACTACGAAGATACAATACGACCTTACAAGGTCGTCTTTAATTTCTTCTCTTCCTCAACTCTCGTTCGCGGTT
>JARJDT010001213.1:0-22220 GCA_030264655.1 Leptusa sp. GC000079
ATAAACGCACCTATATCAGGACAGGGCGGCGTATTTTTTACCATTCGTCGGCTTTGATAAGATTACCAACCAGCCAAACACAACACAAACAGCCGAAAAAGTGCCCTCACAAACAAATGAAACACGCAATAAAAAATGCTATTTACAAATGAAACTTTTTGACTTTTTAAGCAACTTTTAAAAACAAATTTGGAAATTTTAATTCACTTTCAAACTTGCTGCCTTTGAAGTTTTCGTTGTGGAAATTATTAATTAACAATGTCCCAATTTTTTTAAATGAACTCATTTGAAGTTCATGGTTACAACAGGAGTTTTCACACGACTTCATCTGCCAAACCTAATTTGAGCGCATTTATTTTCAGCATCAATGTTTTCCGAGTCCTTTTTTCACGGAATGTTGAAACCGTTGATTAAGAGCGCAAAATGTAATTTTTTTGTTTCTGGAACAACAAACACTTTGTAAATTAAATGATAATAATTTGCGCGCATTTTAAAGCCAGTCATCAAGTTTGCAAACTTAACCCATAGGTACGGCATTCCCGTAACTAATTAACTTTTCGCCAGTTTGTATTCCAGAGCTCTCCTGCAAATTCATTAAAATTTAAGAAATGTGTTTTCGTTTACGCATGGTTTGATTGATAGTCTCCGAGCAAAGTGCGTGTTTCCCCTGCAGGGCAATTATTCGAGCCAATTACAAACTTTTACCTTTTGTTGAGAGAGAGTTCAATCAATTAAAAATTAATTAGCAAATATTGAAACAACTCAAGCAGCAAAATTTTAATTTCGTTGCTACTGAATTATACAATTTAATTTTCCCCATATGTATAGCAACAATAAAGTCTAATAACTGTGACAATAATGAATACATTGTGACTTTAAAGTTGCGTTTATTCTGCAAGGCTTGCATTAAATTTATGTCTCGCTATAGTGAAGCGTGTGGATGTTTCGGAAAGTTATTAAATTGCGTCGTCGGCGGCGGCAGTGGCGGCGAGAAGTTGACTTTAAACGAATATAAAATCGTATATCATGCAGAATTTATGCACGCTCAACTTCATATGACTGTAACGCACGTTGCATGTCGCATATGTACAAAGTCCTTATTTCATCCACGTACCAACATTGGCCATCGAACCATGAGATAAACTTTCGCCCTCCCGAAGAAGCGAAATCGTCGAAACTTTTTGAACTTCTTGTCGTTGAAGCCCATAGTCCTTCTTAGCCACCAAAATACTTTTAATTATACGAATGCAAACGAATATACCACTTAAAAATCAATTGCAACATTGTTTAAATTTTGACTTCAAATGTATCCTCAAGTGTGAATGAAGTCTGCCAATCGAAAGCGTTGGAAACACGTGTACCGACTACTCACGCGAGCGTAACGATAACGGCAAAGGACGTTTGAGTTAGCAAGGACTGCACAAGGATTCGTCCTACGCGACGAGCGCGCAAACACTGTCGGATGCTGGAAACTACCGCGGGTTATCGGGAGACGGAACGCCGCCGCCGCCGCCAGACGGGTCCCGAAACGGCGCAGGACGAACGCAACGCACAGGACGAACGCATATTTACCTTAACAATTTATCCAATTACCGAAACGTACGTTAGACATTATACACGTTTCCTTAGTTTCCTCATACCGTCTTTTTCAATCAATAAGGATATTCATTATTTGATAATGACAGCTTGGCACAAAAAAGAACGCTTTTGTTTAATCAATATTCGCAAAAATAAGTGAAAACTTAATGCTCGTATAAATTCAAGATAGGACTTAATCAAAATCATGAATCAATACCGCCCCCAATCGATAGCAATAGCGCTTTGTATTGTGTATGAAAATTAGAAATTTAGTATGTTTTTCATAGAGCATCCGAAGATTTGATATTTTGATACGATGATATTAAATTCCCACGACCAGCGATACAATATCAAAACTCGTTGCTTTCTGCTACGCGTATAGCGAGGAATGTCCCCATTATGTTGTAAAAACGGGGGCGTTCGCTTCAAAATCGACGGGATTAAATTGTCAAACGAGTAAATTAAAACACGCGATGCTTTGCCCATTAAACGAGGAATGAGCTATAAAAGCTTGGCTCGATTTCTTTATTGTTGTTGCTCTTGATGGACTTATTTGTCTGTCTATATTTTGGGGGTATTTAACGATTAACTGTTTCTTGATCCTTGATTCCTTCTTTTTCTACTATTTTCTTCAGTGGCGTGTAGTGTTTAAAAAGAGATGTTGCTTTAAAATGCTTCCGTAAATTCCGTAAGCGAATGGCAGGATAAAGAATGGCAAGCAGCAGAAAAGAGTGGTAAAAGTGGAAAGTTATTAATCCCATTGGCATACTAAACATTTACACGATGACTTGAGCTTACATTCAGCACACGCACTTGATGTGAAAGTGTTATTACAACATTTTAAACAACTTAAGAAGTATACAAGTCAATAGTTATGGTAACACCTTGTAGGTGATATGTGGTTACTGTTTGGTTTCATCTATTTTCCTAATGCACTTTCGAAATTTTAACAGTAAACCAACCATACCACTTAGAAGTATCCGAGGAAAAAACTTTTTGATATGGTTTGGGAGTTTGCGTTTGGGAAAACATATCGCACATGCGTATGTATATGAAATGGTGGCGTGTAAAGCACTTAACTATGATTTATATCAGTGTCAGACAAGCAAAGCAACAACAAACAACAAGACCACACAATAGTAGCTTCATGTACAGCAACAAATTTCTCTGTATTCCGCATCCTGGGATCTTGCAAGGAATCAACTACAAAATAAGTAGATACAAGTGCGAAAAACGTGCGAAATATGAAAAATATGATAGAGTTCAACGCAAAGAGGTTTAAACACCCACCACTTCACCCCTTCAAGTGCTATACGTCTTCGTCCTGGCAGCAAGGATGAGGACTTTTGTCTTGTCTATTTAATAGAGCGTTTATTTTAAGACTGCTTATAAAACATCAAACAACTAACAATATTATCTTAAACAGTCAGGACAACAGACGCTTAATCCTATTAAGGGCCAGTGAGCTGTTTTGCTGCGAGAAATTATTATCTAGGAAGCGATTTTGGAGAGGTAATTGGAATGTCGCGATTGTGCCAGCCTTCTCTCCTATAGGGCCATGTCGCATGGATAATTTAGAGAAAACACTCTATTAGTGGAAAGCATAATGTCTCGCAATGCTTAATGTGCGACACAACTATTATTAGCGAAATGTGCTTAATTCGCAAAATGGTCCGCGATCTGCCAGCTGATACCGCATAATTTCCCCCGAGTACCACTGCTTCGTGCCCGCTTAATGAACGGCAACAGCAAACCGTCCATATCGTGAATAGCCATCATTTCGATTTCCCACTCATTTCGCGCATCGTAATGCTTTCCCATTAACTCTCTAAACAGTGCTTCGCCACCGTATGCTGTCTATCAGTTTTAGTTGTTATATGTATTATGAGTCCGAAACAATTTATTCCAATGCACGCAATGCAATGTGAAAACTGTCACAACTCGTATGCGGTACTCGACTAGACAATTGTCCTGAATATGTATAGGGACGAGTGGAGTGACTTTTCAACAGCGCAACATAATATAATGGCAATGGCATTGCATGGCTAGTGTATATAGATAGACAGATGGATTCGAACAAACAACTCGAATTGTCGACTCTGATTTCGATTCAATGTCGCTGCATCATTGCAAAATGCATCATGCAACTATCTGTAGCATAGCGAGATATAGATTCGAGTGAAGATGTGTCGATTCCATTTACAACACAATTCTCACTCTGTTAACAAAACACGAGTATCTAGTCATATTCGCCATTCAATTTGCGATTTCAATAAACTGAGTGATCTAGCAACACATCGAAATTAATTTATTCCAGATGACGCGAACACTTTGTATTGGATAATTCCAAACGACATCATAGCAAATCAATCACAAAATGTACACGCTTGGGAAATCAAACAAATATTTTCTCCAATTTTCGTTGTAGCATGTAGCCATTACAAGTCGCACCAATAAATATGAGACGTGCATTCAAAAACTTCCAACTTTGCATCAGTTGCCACTTTTTGCAATTTTTCATTTTTCATTTAGTGCTTTGCATTTTTCAAAGGTGGAAAATTG
Organism: Leptusa sp. GC000079; assembly: GCA_030264655.1. NCBI lineage: Eukaryota > Metazoa > Arthropoda > Insecta > Coleoptera > Staphylinidae > Leptusa > Leptusa sp. GC000079. The sequence continues at coordinate 4,141 of JARJDT010001213.1, forward strand.
CTCGCCTGTTTTTATTGCTCTCGTGTGCGTACCGTGCAACAAAAACACGAATAAACAAATAACACAACAAAGAAGCAGGCAACATAAAAACATTGGCACTGCAGTAATTGTTGTCCAAACAATAATCGACGGATGATGAATTGAAAAAGGCTGTAAAAGTGCCACAAATAATTTACTACCCTCCAAATGGATATTTGTAATGAAAGTTGGGATTAATTTTTCACAATCTCAATAATTCTGCAAAACGAATTTTTCCCGATTCCTTTATTTGAATGCAAAGTTATTGAAGTACTGCAAACATTTTTTTAAAAACTAATTAAAAACTAGATATGTCATATAAAGCATGATATTTTTATGCTGAACAAAGATATTGCATTTTTCATAAATACATTTACCTGAAATGTCAGTATATCAGTTCGTAGCTTCTGAAAGCTTCTGAAGCTTCTGAAAGAAACCCAATTGTACGCGAGCATGCACAAAATGCAAACATAAAACATGCCATAAAACCAGCAAACGATTGGTTATTAAATTCTGCATCGATATCGTTTATTGAAAGCAAAAAATTGATTTCCTTCTTTTGACTAGCGTAAAAGTCATATACTGCGGTATCTTACCCATTTCAGTAGGTTATAACCACAGGCATTAGTATGCCATAAAATGTTCTCTAGTTTCCGTTCTAAAAGGATTTAAAAAAGCAGAAAATTCCTTTAGCAAAAAGAACCATGTACGATAGGCACAGTAATTAGAAAACGTTAATATTCAAACTTTTAACATGCCATGCACTGGAAAAAGTTCCAGGACAAAAAACATTTTTTCATTAACTCTCGCAAAACTCCGTTTAATGTTTGTGTTCGTTTGCCGGGTTAATACGGTGCAAAAAGAAAAGTTTGCAAATTTCCAACTAGGAAGTTCATATTCATGTAGGCAGGTGAAATTCAATTTAAAACTATTATCCTGTCGGGTTATACTTATATCCTTACACTTTTCTGCCCCGGTGGGAAAATAAAAGACTGTTTGAGGCCATAAATATCGTTTTTTATGAATCAGCAAGTATATTGAAAGCAAAGTGAGGCTGTTTGTCTCTTTGCCTTCGCACTTTAGGGTGGAAATGCATTTCCAGAAGGTGTCAAACACGCATGACGTTCGATAATGGTTTTCGCCGATACAATCAATTTCCACTTCTCTCGACTAAATAATAATGGCCACATATATCACGTTTCGGAAACAATGCGTCGAGTGTTGGTGAAGATGAGAAAGCTTGGGCGGAACAACAGGAAAGAAAAGCGCGTGCTGCGAGCTGGCATGAGGAAGAAGGAAAGCGAAGTGTGCGTTGAGTGGAACTGGAATAGTGAAAGGTTTAAGCACGGCGCGCGCGTGAATGCAAAAAGAAATATTCGATTACGACAACGGCAGATGCGAGAAGGTCCTTCCGCTATATTGAAAATGAAGTTAAGATGTAAAGTAGGATTTAAACGGGGCGCTATTTTGTCACTGGAATGTTCAATAAAATTTTACGTCGTAGACATTGGGTGTCACATTAGAGATAAACACGGACGAGATAAATTGCCTTACAGCAGTCCATACACCATTTTCTGAGCAGGATCCTTTTCATAATCATTCCTTCAAATAGCTCAAATCAAAAATGTTGATCGTTTGTAACTACTTGGATTTAATTATATTTTGCAAAGAAGTTGTTTTCTTTGATGCGCGTCGTCTATTGATAAAGGAAACTGATTTCGATTCATACACAAAGAGAGAAACGCTGATAACACTCGAGGGCGAGAACTAATCAGTGCGTAACGAGCAAAAACGGAGCATGCTCGTATTGAAGAAGTCCGTCGAAGGGTGATGATTTATTCGTCGACACGTTCGGCCCAAATCAATTACTGATTAATTTTATTTCGCTTCTTATACCTACTTCGACTAAGTCTACATCACAATTGTGAAAACGGCGAACAATTCTACAATTTCAACAAAACATTACACAAAATGAGCATTGCGATAAAAACACTTTTAACTTAAACAGAATCGTGACTGTGTGTTTTAATGCCAAACTATGGAAAATCAATTAGTTTTTATGGCAAACTAATCTAAGAAAAACTAAAAGAAAAGAAAACAAGCTGATATTCAATCAGTTAAATAAGTTTCCCATTGTTACAGTAATTACAAGTTTGTACTTGATAAGAAGTATACTCAAAGATATACTGAGTGATGCAATAACTCATAAGTTGAATAATTACAGGAACAATAATTGAAATTACATTTTTAGCACTTTGTATACATATATGGATACAGCCTATAAACGTGAGTAAACATAAGAAGCCAACTAAAAATAATGATCGTGCGTCAGAAGGTTTTTCTCATGTAAACGCCGCCGAGAGCGAAAAATGAAAAAAATATAATTTCATTCGGACTTCCCATAAGGAAATTGTGGTCGCTTCCGGTCGTTACATTATCATTACTCTTTCAGTCTTTTCCTACAAGACTTCATACGTTGGGTCATTCCTATAAACGCGACAAAGCCTCAAGTAGTTTCCCTCCACTTTCCTGCAGGAGTGCACTGATGATGGCGCGCAATGTTTTTACGTTTTCTCATTTCGTGGGGATGAGTTTAGATGCTTGGAAGATGTCGGCGTCCCGGAAGATTGGTATTAGTGTGCGACAGGCTTTTACGGCTTTTAAGTGCCCAAAATGACATCAATTTAACGAAGATGAAAACGTCGACGACATGGACGAGGACGTACCAAAAGAATTAGAATTAAGTGGTGTGCAGGTTTATTGTTTTTAAATTCGGAGCTTTTGGCTGGCGAGAGCTGGCGGAGCAAAATAAATGAACAAAGTTGAAAAAGGGCAAGAAAAATAGAACAAATGGAAAACGAGACTGAATAGCACGGGAATGAGCACAAAAATGCTCAAGTTTTCCACGAGTTTTCAGTCAGTCGTATTCACGATTGTCTGCGGTTTTCCAGTCTTTTACTGAAGTCCCTTGCGGCTTTTCCGTCAAATACGCGCCGGATTACAAGAAAGCCGACATTATGAGAGTTAACAAGATGCTTTAAAAACACAATCGAAAGTTTTATAGCTCAAGTTTCCTATGATATTTTCTATTTTCTGGCAATGCGTTTTGTGTCTTTTCTTTGATCGTTTTCCTTTATAAACTGTACGTTCCAATCAAAATCCTGCGGAAAACAACATCACACATTCGCAATTGTGCCTGGAAAACAGTTTTGTCATCAATTTTTATTGTAAAAAGTAAACTTTTTTCAATTTTTCCAAGATAATACCGAACAAATCATTTTTGTTCAATAAGCACTTTTTATAGAATTTTATTCATTGTTTTGCAAAACTTTATTTATGGTTTTCAGTAATTTAAGTATAAAAATAAATTGGCGGTGCTTACCCGATGAGAATGTATACTATCCGATATGGAAATCGTCGCCACAATTGAATCAAATCGCACTAACTTTTTCGGTGCCGGTTTTCTTCGTGGACACAGCGAACACATCTTATCAGGCGTCCGTAAAATCGGGGGCATCCTAATTGCCTTCCTTCTAATCCACTTAAATATGATGAAAATTTGAAAACACTTGTTGCCGTTTTCCACCGTGCTTAAATCGGCTGTTACACCGTCTAGAGCAAAAACAACACTAAGTACATTCCATTATCGGTAACGAAATAATATATGCCGACTGAATACGTAAATCTTTATCATGCTAACCAGCACTAAACAATGTCAATGTTTATTGCGATAACATTCACCGATCCTATTTGACCATGGCATATCTAATTTTCAAAGCGTTGAACACAGTAGCGACGCCTAGGAAAAACTGCTGGAAAAGCGTGAAAGTTGCGATTCGTGCAAGTAGTACTAGAGCGCGCTACTTTCGAATTCCTCGAGGAAATTCCCCGCATTTTGCCAGGACCTGTTGGAATATTGATTTGGCGCGCTCGTGTAAACAAATAATTCAGAAGTAGAATTGTATTTTACTTCGAAATACTAATAGTTGTCGTTCAATAATGAAACAATTTGATAACTTTTAATAACCAACTAATTAGACGTATTAGAACTGGAACAATACAAATTAACACTACACTTAACTCGCCGCAAATAGTTGAAATAAACTTTAATGACAGGATCAGCACTATAATTTTATTAATTATTTATAATCGACGATATATTATTTTCACGTTGCATTTATGCTTATGAATATGGCGGCTTGCGGTATGATTGCTCAATACTAATTAACTGGAAGAAAACACACACGTGCGATTTTAAGAAAAACATTTGTTAATTATTTACGACACGTACTGCTTGCTGATGCGAAATGTTTTGCGGATTAAGTTACTAAGTTTTAGTATTCTTACTGCGTACTTAGCTGTATACCGAGGGATTCGAAATAACACAAACTTTGATCCTTGTTAAAACATTCTTTCGACCATTCTGTGTAAATGCTAAAAAACTTGATGCAGGTATAATCTAGTTATTATAAAAGTTTCATAACTTTTGATTAGCCATTTCCAATGTTCTATGTTGTATGAAATGATGAATATTAAGTACTTTCTGATTACAAAACTTGGAATTACACATTTATGTATAATTCGTTTGCTATTCATGATGTGATATAGCACAACTCCCACACCTGTGTGATAACATTAAATATAGTTCAGTGTCAAATATGCAATCGATAGTAACACACATCATATATTATTTAGAGGTATCACACAATACAACAAAATGGTTTGTGTTTGAATCATTTAATAGCTGCTTTCAAAACGCACGCAATTCCGCTAACGACTAATAGCTTGCGATGTGTTTACGAGATATTCCTGCTATCTGTTCGCATTCGAACACAATTACGTTCCTAACCGAGACCAATATACAAAGCGATGTCAAAGATTCCTTGAAAACTTCCCCTTATCTAACATTTTATATCATTTGATGTATCTCTGGAAGCAGAAAAGAAAAATATCTCTTTGTTCTTAAAAATGTGCCTTTTGTTTTCTCCTATATTACAATTTGTTTAATATTCTGGGTATTGTGCTGTCCTAATTTTCCTTGTTCGGGCGAAGTGAAGCATTATATTAATTATCGTTTTTATGTGGGGAGAGCACGCACATTCCAGCTCTTCTGCTTGAATTCCTCTAGCTGTACTTTTCTAAGATATTTATTCATTAAACACATTAAAACAAAACATAAAATAAAATGTAGGTAATTGGAACTGTCAATCTCACACACTAAGTGCTTCTTCGACCGGAAATTTATAGAATGTCGGAGAATGTTGACAAATTATAAATCTAATTATCTGAAATCATTAAATACTAAAGTTAATTACGGATATGTAACCGGTTGAGTTTCCAGTTGCTTGTATAAATGTTTGTATCAAATGCTGATTAAAGATGTAACCGACATTCAATGCGCGCATTAAAATGCAAATACTGATATTCATGTATGCATGCTATTTGTTTGTTGTGTGCTTAAATATTTGATGCCCGAAGAAGCTGCATTGCGGAAAACCAGGCGTACTTCACGTATTTCAGATAGAGATTCGTACACGGTAAGAAAAAAAACATAAAAAAATAAGTCATAATAAGTCAAATAAGTAATGGCATTGAGCCAAAGCTTATCCGAAGATTATCCTTAAATTTGAAAAACTTAACGAACGCACAGCTTTAAATCGTGAAACCATGTCGTTTTTCTTATCACAATTATCAAATAATTTACTTGAATCGCACATGTGCTTTTTAAGTTTTTAAGGTCAATGTCATCACTTGTAACAAAAAATAATAAAAAAACACTATATTATTGTTTCTATTACTACATCGCACTAGTAGTTTGATTCGTGCCAGTATTTGTACTTCAAATTTGTGCCCGGAACGATCGATAATAGCCTGAGTTTAAGCCGCACTTTATCATCGAACATTGCGCTTTATTTCGAGAAAATTTTATATAGTTTCGTATCTGAGCCACTGATTGTAAATAATTGCACGGTAAAAAGTTTAATTACGGTTTTCGGTCTTCGGGTCGACCGAAACAGAGAACAAGACATGGACTGTGCCGGTTGAATGCGGCAACGCGGTATCACTATAGTAAACGAGCGCGATATCCGACAGCGCAACCTCGAAAGGATTTCCCCACTAGAGGTCCTGCTGAACATGCCGCGTATCCTTGCAAATACAGGATGTCCAAAATTTTAACTAAATAATAAAATTTTGACAAACATATTCTTTAAACCAAACTGGAACCAAATTGTAATGAAGATTTCTCAAACTATTTCGGCAGTACACCCGGTATAGAAATTTGTGTGAGCAAATCCTTACTGACCTTGCACAATCGACGACTTTGTACTTATCTATCTATAATGGAGAATTTTATCGGCTCTGGAAAAGTAGTGGTGGAAAGTGGTGAAAATCTAACACAAGGAAAAAATCAACATTGACTAGGAACGATTTCCGCTCCTTGGACACTTAAAGCATGCACGTCACGTGCACTCAAATGTTATCGAAGCGGAAAATCGCTCTTCCACATGCAGCAGAGTTACAGCAGGTTGCTGGTTGTAATGGCCATTGATGGCCGCCCACCTAATCCACTTTATTGCTTCGATTAGGAGCGAGACAAACCTGAACAAATATTGTACGATTTTTCAACAAATTGACTTTGACTTTAAACTGAAATTTCTGTCATTGTCCTTTATGGTCTTTGTTGTTTTTCATGGCTTCCGGTAAGGACCATATGTGGAAATGAATATGGTTGACATACCCATAGCATAGCATAGAGGGAACTAAAAGCTCTTTGCTGGGCTACAAATTGAGCGGAATTAATTTCGAAATGGATTTCGCTTAACCTCGATCCGCCTAAAAGTGATCATCGTTTTCCTGCGTTTGTCGTTCGTTCCTATATTTTCCCACACACTAATACACGTGCGGAAAGGAATGTAGGAGACCGGAAGTACCTAAAATATGTGCTTCTGTTCATCGGTTTATTAATGGCAAGCCGTTATCATCCGTTATCGAGGCGTATCGAAATGTACACTTGATTCATGATTTGTTGCGGTAGATCAATCATTATTAATGTTTTAATCTTATAATACGATACAGTTTTCACATGTGCGAAGGATCATGTGTAATTGCTTAGAATAATAAACAATTAAATTCAATAAATTTGATTGAAAACAACAACGTTTATAGTGATTATGGGATCAAACATGCATAAATTTAATTCCAGGATACATTAAATTTATTATTACTTGTTTGATACCATTTCAAAACTTTTAAGGAAACAAACAGTTAAAATTGAAATAAATGTAAATTAAATGAAATTGTTTAGTCTGAAATTCTTACCTTGCTAGCAGTGAGTGAATCATTTCTCTCACGATGAAAATCTTCCCTTTGAATCGGGGTTTCACGTCGTGAAACACGTTCAAGTGATCCTTGCTTTGATGGTATAACGGTGTCCAAGGAAACCTCACGAACGGTGGGCGGCGATGGCGGCGGCGGCATGTCATCGTCAGCGTACCGTGACTTCTGCAAACAAAAACAACTGTTTAATAAAGAAGGCTAAAATGTACTAAAAGGCATCAAACGAGATGGATGGATAAGAATTGAGAAGTATTTGATCTTTCTAGACAGAAAGCACCTAAAAAATAAAACTTGGAGCATTCCTTGTGTGCATCATTTATCTATCCTTTATACATTAGTCCTGAATAGACATCAAACATCGTAGATGCGGTTTGTCTAAATATAGAAAAGGCGCAATCTATTTAATGCTTCTTTGAAGCCTCAAGCATGATGTGCTATTTGTTTGATAGTATGTAAATAACATATACATAGAGAACGAGAACAGTCGAGTACATCAATCTATCAATCATTTGCGATGTGTAAATGTGCACTTGCTCACATAATATGTTCAAATCTGTTTTTAAGTGATAAATTGTAGATGCGAAATGTACGCGCATCATTGATCCTGTGGCTTTTCTTTTATTGCTCTTATAATTCTACTAACCTGCACCTTGTCGGCCCAACAACACGAACAATTCGACGAATGCCAATTCGATGGATGTTGCATATGTTCGTTTTCTTTACGTTTGCGCCTTTTTCGCACCTTGCTTGGCACTCCATACATATAATTTGAAAAGCGGCGTCTTGAGTGTCTGACGATTGACACCCAATCGATCATCGTTTCTGAATTATTTAGTACATTCACAATTTATTAGTTAATGCATGGTACTTTAATCAACATATCTAGCTTTATTCCTTTGTAATTTTCTTGTTATATTATTGTCTATTTATGGCATTTATGCTCGAGCGCGCCTTTTCTACTAATCTCATTTAGCCCGCGACGCCTTCGACTAGTCTGATCGATTCGTCGCGCGGAAGGAAGCAAGGATGCGGCAAGACAAAATTGCTATATTGTGCTATATAATTTGCGAGCCGCCTCACAACCGCCACACGCCAGTACTGAACAGCCAGAAGCTTTCACCGAACTTATAGGTACATAACAAGCAAGCACTGGAAGCAATCGCAAATTTAGAACGCGACGCTTTACTTCAACTTCAAAAGTATCGCTCGAAAAGCAATGCGAAGCGCGCACTTTATTGCATATTAAATTAATGATATTACTGATTATGAGTGTTGAGGCATGAAACATGGAGCAAAAGAGGATGGCGAAGTTGAAGTGCGTGACGTTAGTAATTTTTTGCAGGACTCATTGCCAAATGACTATAATGATCTTGTTGAGATGAGAGCAGGTCAATGTTATGCCCGCACTCGCATTTATTCACATTTTACATTTGAATATTCATAGTTTGCTCATCTCTCAATACATTCTAATTTTAATTTTTAAGCCACGTTTTTATAAACATTTAACGCACAACTTTAACGCGATTCCATCGTGCGAAGCGCGCCAAATTTATAATAATCTAAATATTCAAATAAGTTTAAGTTAGAACAATAAATAATCGATTACGTTGAATTTAACTACAAACTACGATCAGATCATCCAATTATTTCGAAAATACAGCCACGAAAACGATGTAAACATCCTTCCTTGAAATTGAAATTAAAAGGACGCACTTTATCCAAACAAATTGTAAACAATTTTCGTTATGTGTATAATTAGAGTTAGTAATTTATGTACGATAATTTAAGGAATTTAGTCATTATTTCCGTTTTATTTAGGCTCTAATGTTTTTGATCAAAGGACTATGAAGTGCACTGGAAAACTCCAGCTGAGCGGGGACCGCCGCCGCCCGGACAAGCTCTAGTTGCCAGGACTACCGCTCTATAACACAAAGCGCGCCCGTACGATGTACTTTAGTTCCCGCCAAAAGCTTTCCAAAGAGGTCCTGCGAATTTCCACCGCCGGCAGGAAACAACTTTGCTTGGCGAGCCATCTATTTAATTCGAACAAAACTAAACGCGAATTCCTGCTGCGCACAGCAGCAAAGTGAAACTCGCTACTAGCAGCAAGGACGATACATAATTCCTCGGTGAGGTGGCTCCGCCTGGCTTGGCTCAAGGATAATTTGCTTATTGATTCAAACGTTAGCAAGTCCAAGTGCATGTTCATTCAATCAATTGTTGAACTGAGTCCTTAATTCATTAATAATAATAAATATCTGGCCTGTTTTATTATCCTCTTAATCCTTTTGATTTTGTTAATACTGGTAATATTGATGGAAACTTTATTGCCAATAACTGATTATGAAGCTTTATGTTTAAGTATTATTAATTAATAAAGTTTGATTAATTAAAAGTTCCAAATCATGTTAATAAATTAGAAATTTTCTTTTCATCATATCCACAAAGTTAATTACGCAAACATATAAGTGCAGAATTTACACCAAATAATGAAAATGCAAATCAACACTGTACCGTGAACAGTAAACTTTTAAAAAGTTCTACCAACGAAATATTTTCTATGAAAGCAAACAATCCAAAGAGGAAAGCTAGCATGTGTTTAATATCAACATTGTTATTGTTTATCAATATGTTTTTCTGCAGGAAAAACAATTATTACTAAAAAAATAACATAACTAAACTAATACCTCCCCAATAATAAGACTTTAGCAATGAATTAAAAATTATTCTATAGTTAAATTAATTTTACGTATTCCTTCGAGTGCCTAAACTACGTTAAGTAAAATAAAATATGCAGTTTGAAAAATCATTGTTCCGAATAAAACGAAATAACTTCAATGGTGGAAAATAAATAAATCATGCATTTTGAGCGGCTTTCATAGCGAAAAGTAAATAGTGCCTCGTTGAAAGAACATAGAAAAATAAGTGCAAATATTTATTCCATGCAAATTCACGTGAAAATTGTGGAAATAGTGAGAACATTCATCTAGAAAATATGAAATAAAGTTGTTGGAAAAAGAAGTGAAAAAGTTGAAAGATATATTTTTGGTCGTGTACCATTATGTATGTTTGGTGTATGTTTTCTCTGCTTGTGGATTGTCCTTGATGTAGTCCATGTAACATGTGTGTGATCGGTGGCACCTTTAAAGAAAGAATCAATTAACATATCACAAACACCAAACGCAAATCAATAATAAAAATTTCAATTAAAGAGATAACACTTAGAGCAGCACAAAGAAAAATTATATAATGAAGATGTGATACATTATCCTATCCTGTAGCCTGTAGGTTATCACATTAAAAGTTAAGTACTTTGATTGATGTACCTAATGGAATTACCAGGACAGGAAAAGTTCTACACAACTTTTGGCACTATTGACTTGTTAACAGTTTTGGGTTGTTACGATGTTAGAAAGACAACTTTTAAATATCCATTTCTATCTATATTTCTATCTCAACCCACACAATAATAATCTTATTTCACACTTTTATTCTCGATTCTCCTCTCTCGGTTGAGGTCAAGAAAGACCAAGCGATTGCTTTTAGGCTCTCGGAATTGAACATCGTGCAAAAGTAAAGCGCCCAAAGGAAAAGTTCAGATCCCTTTCTTTGATAGCGCTCTCGCATTCGGCTCCGCACACACATTGCATGAACAGCAACAAAAAATGGCAAGAAACGAATAATGTCGAAAATTTGGGCAATAATGCAATGTGTGTTTACCAAATTTCGACTATCTGCGCTTCTTACATAATCCCCTATGGGCGTATTTGCTGAACGTGTACGTGCACACACCTACGAAGCATGCGTTTGATCCGATTTGATCCTTATAGTCCTTGTTTACTAGTAATAAGTAGTAAAACATGCATTGTACTTTATCAATATTTATCAATTTTTGCTGTTACGATGAAATTGTTTATGGTGTTGACTCCAATTATTTAATTCAAATATAAACCAACGTTTAAAAACCAATTTGCAAAATGTAAAAACAAAATAAAGTTCAATAAATTTTGAATTCAATCGAGATAGTAAGAATAAACGAGCAACATTTCGAATTCTATTAGGTTTTTAAATTTTGCTCTTAATATAAAATACCGAAAAAACTGGTTGTGCAGACGCACAGAAATGTAGCAAGGCGAAAAGAGTAAGGCCAAGGACAGAACGCTGTCCAAATTAATAACGCAAAGAAATCGAAGCTTGTTGTACGGATTATTAAACGTTAACTTCAAAATGAAACCGAGAGTACAATAAATTTCTTGTTTATTTCTTGACATTTTCAGAAACATAATTGGTGCAACTATCACTTTATCCCAATTTAAACTTCTACATTTATCAAATCAACCTATCAAAAAGTTTAAACTATAACATTGAAAGTTTATTATTTTGTAATAGACAAGTATAAAAAAGATAAAGGCGAAAATGTCATTTGTTAAATTTAAACCGCGTAATCAAATAGGTCTATCGAATGAAAATGCATCACATGGTAGACTTTGGCACTAAAAGTAATTAATCAACGTTTTAACATTTTACCGATTCGGAGATCCTCATATTTGTTCTCTTTTACGACTATGATGAATATTAGGCACTTTCATTGGCAACATTCGCAACAAATCTGAATTACGTATATCGGTTATTTTAGTGGAGTTGTGTAGGTAACCACGCCGTATTTAATTTCAAATAAACTGTGGCATTAATTGTGCAATTATTTTGGAATTATGTAAATGACGTCAAATCTATAGAATGGAGGGCATAAAACCGTCTCAAAATATACGTATGAACACGTAGATTTTGACTATATAACTATACCGTGTGTTCCAACTATATTAACCGAGTTTGTAACAGTGATATTCTTTAGTTCAGCCGAGTTTGGTAATTTATAATTGAAACTAGGTGTATGTCTATCTCATCTCATGTAGAGCTCAATTTGTTTGTTTGGCATGTACTTTATACGGTAATAGTAGAAAATGAATGGCAGTGGAACAATCTCGCGAGTCCCACCTGCAATATTAGATTTTGATGAATACAGCTAGCGAACGAACGTACGAAGAGTTGGGCATCTGCTGAAGTATCACCGTAACGCAAACAAACTTTGCATTATTAGTAAAAGAGGCACACGTGCTATCGTGCTAAGTTCGTTAAGGATGGAAATCATGTAAACGCATTACTTACATTACACTCACATAATAAAAGACACGAAAACAAAGTCACATCTTCAGAACAACAGAATTTTCTAATTAAAAGGCGACAGTTGGCTTAATAATTAGTTTCAAACCGAAACTTTCTGCAGGCGTATGAAATTAATACGCAGATCAAGCTTCAATTTCGCATAAAATTGGCTTAATTGCAAAGTGCAACTTTATTCATCAACAATCAAGATGCGTTTATGTTTGAAGACATATTAATGACGAGTCTTCAAGTGCACCAAATACACTTCTCGTCTAATAATGTGTATCTATAAGAGAATAGGTCCTCAACGGTTTGAGATAAGGCAAACTATCGGTTAGACGGGTTTAAGGATCCCGAAATCAAGCGCGGTAGGATGCATCCACCGCGATTATTACCAGTAACTTTATACCAGTAGAGAGTCGGTAACATTAAAGTTTCAGTTAATATCTGCAACCGAGTCATAATACAGCACCTACGCTTACAAGAGAATGGAAACACATGCGCGGCTTCCAAGAACAAGAACTCGACTTCCATTGCAACATTGATAAAGCGTGAACTTATTGTTGCCGAAAACAATAAAGGAACTCGAATAAAGCTGCTCACTACTTGTTACGATTGGCTAGTAATGTGAAACCCTGGCAGTACGAATATCGAGTAGAAATGCACCTCCAGGATGTTTTTCTATGCTGTTGTATAATTAATATTTTCTGTTTACCAACGTTTTCCAAGTAGCACTATAAAATCTTGACTTTTCGCTGTTCCGCCCATTTTCCAATAATAATGAAAACGACAATTTTTTGCTTATCCTTTGTTTGAGACATATTTTCCAATGGAAATCCTTCGACTTCAGATTTGTGTTTAGTTTTAAATTATTTTTCGTTTTTCTTTTCGGTTTTCTTTTACCCTTGCTTTTTGGTTTGGCAGCCGTTATCCTTAGTAATCCGGTGTGTCCCTGTCCGTGTAGGGGTTTCACGGTGCGGCTAAAGAGATACGTGCCGTGTTGCAGGATGTGAGAATGCAGGACGAAGTTTGTGGTCGTAAATCTTCAATCGGGAAATTATTTATGGGTCGTTCACGTTGTGCATTCAACTAAATGATGATGAACTGGCTACTGCGTGCTTTTTTACAAAGACACATCTCGTCACATTCATCTATCAGGCTTCACACGAAAATACCAAAATAATTCAATAACAATTCGTTCATAAAATCAAAATTTAACATCCTGAATTTTACAGCAACTGCTGTGGTTTCTACTATCCTCGTACTTTTTACATAATGCACGTAAAAATAACAAGAAAATATGTCTCTGCTCACACGCTTCCATTTCCATTTTCATATAGTAGCAGTATAAGCAGTCTAAGAGCGAATTTCAACATTATATACGATGCAATGTAATTAGAAGAAGGCTTAATGTTAGCTCGCATAAATATTCAGTGGCAGTAGTACGACGCAGAGCACCGTCGTCGCTTTATGTACGAAAGATGCGCTAACGCTAAACATGAGAAAACTGGGAAAACTCTCGCTTCTTGTCGCATCCTCCTACATACTGCACACTTATACCTACTAAGAACCATCATCAACATCAGCAAATGCTCTAAACTATATTGCTATCTCTGGTATACGTTAGTTGGAACATGGGGATGCGCAGACTAGAAATTCTCCAAGTTAATAGTGGAAATACGAAATGTGCGTTGATGGCGCGTTTTGAAACTTTCCTGGAATAAATTAGCAAATGGTTTTTAAGCGCGAAAGAAGACGTGCGGATCAAAGTTTACCTAAATAGTTTCGGAGAAGTGGTCGGAGATTTAATCTGCCAACTTCAATTACTTTTCGTCATCTCATCTACGCGACGCGAAATATTTAAAAAGTCGGGAAACTTGCAAACCATAGAAAAAGCTTTTAAATAAATTAAGGATAAGCACGACAAATGAATAATCATTAATCCTGATTTTATGTCTTTCTATCTTTGACAAAATTGAATTAATTATACCGGTTGATAGTTGCGCTGATGGAAAGCAATAACATCGTCGTTTTCCTCTTCCTTGAATCCAAGAAAAAAATCAAGTAAACGTATCATTTTTCATTTGGTTCACGAAGGTACATAAAATTGAAACGACTGCATCTGTATCCTGTTTCCTCAATATATCAATCTGCATTATTCACGTGTACATGGAAAATATTCTTAAGAATATTGAGCTTTAATCCTACTTCAAACGCATCAATATTAGGTACTGCGTCTCACACTGTACTTCCAAGAAACGTGTTTCACTCGAGTAAACGGAAACTCCCTTTAAGTAATAATTCAATTAACAAATAAAAATAATCAATTATTGTAAATGATAAGAAATTCGAATGTAATAACAAAGCAATAAAAATAACAAGATCTTATCATCCGACCTAATTATATCTTATGTCAACGTATAATCCCATTTGTAGTGCCCCGGCGTCCCCGAATCAATTACGCGCTATCACAATAATACTTTCGAGGTCGTTTCGTTTCCCGTTTATGTCGGTGTCTATATCATGCACTAACACCAAGGATGGCGTTTTCGTTGAGCTAAACTTTTCACTTATCTGCGTCAAACACGATAAGAGAGTGAACACGGACTGATCTACCAAGCGTTGCAGTTTCTTTCCAACGCCTTCCTTTATCCTTTCATATCAAACTAGCCCTTTAGGCAAGGAACTGTCGGTACTTTTGAATAACGCTCTATGGAGACTTTTAATGCGGTGATTGATCAAACTGTGTTCGCTTGATGAAACGATGAGAACGCAAAAAATGCGAGCGTCAGGTTTCCACTTTCCACATCAGCATCTAGCATCCAACAAGACAACAAAAAAGTAAAAGTTCAAATGAAAATACAAAAATGAAAATGTCTGTATTTAGAGTACAATATTTGCCCAGACAAGTACTAATAAAAGAAAGAGAAAACGAGTTGATTGCAAAACACTCACATTATGGAATATCGTCTCCTGCAGCCTGTTGAAGTCGCCTACCATCTTGCCCTGCAACAAAGAACAAAACAATGAAATGTTGTAGTTTGTTAATGTCGCCAAATGTGCGCTCGTAAACAACAACAAATTAGTTTCCATTATATAACAAATATGTAAATTTGAGCCTAAAGATTATCATAATGACTCTTAAAAAAGTCGTGTCATCGACCACGCCTGTTCTTAAGCCAGTTCTTAAACCACGCGCTCGAAAATAGACGAAACAATATACAAGACAATAAATGCAGATTAAATGATGTAACTTCGCCTGCGCGCGTGTTATGCTAATCTGCATAATTGCCAGAGCATTCAACCAGATTTTCGTATTAAATTTCAATGAATTCAACATTTTATGTCGCATAATTCACATTTTTCTAAACTTTTTTGTTTGTAGCTTGTAATGAAAGAATCGTTGCTAGTATAATTTTTAATTCTGCGAGTGCGAACGTTCAAAGTATAATCTTATACTTTATGGTCCCCGAGGTGGCGGTTCAAATGCTTCTTAAAAAATTCAACGTTTTCGCACCGTTCAGGAAAAGTTTTCGGTTTAGAGAGGGTCAGCCATCGGAGCTTCAACATACCAAACCAACGTTGAATCCCTTTTTGAATACCAAATTTATCCGCAGAGATTTGTTCAACGCAATTCCGCACAGCACGCACACCACACGTTTGTATAATGCCATCCGCAAAACTTCCACAGTTACAGAATTATCATTTGTAGACGGCATGAAAATTTTATACAATTGGCCTTAGCCTTCGTATTTTTGTATCTTTCGCTTTCGTTGGATATTCCGAATTGTGGACTCGCCGAAATGAAAGCGAAATTAAATTAAGTGAAATGCTATTGAATTAATTTGTGTTAGTGTTATGATTGGCTGTTGAATGGATGATATCAAAGCAACATGCAAAGCAATTTATTAATCAATTGTTTTCTATATATTACGAGTACGATGCTTAGTCACTGATTCAGGCAAGCAATGCATATTTAATGGTTTCACTATTGAGTAACAATGGTACATCCATTGTTCGCTGTAATACAAAGAGAACTCTTAGAACTTGCTGCTCAAAACTTCTCCCTTGTCGCCTCGGTACGAATCGCATGATGCAACTTTTCAAATCATTATCATTTACACTTTGGTTGGGAGAAAAGTCACAAGCAGATACAAAAGAACTAATAAAAAGAAACAATATTGAATCGCCCAGACTGCTACGCTCATTATGCAGTACTACAAGAGGAAAGATAGCCCTCTAATATAGCTTAAAAAGTTTCAACTTCAATTCATTTCAACATTCATATACTGCTTGATGTTGGCTGGCAGTCAAACTTATCATTGATTTCCCGGGAAGTTGCAGCACTGATGCAAGCATCGTGGACGTTCCTCTCCTGCAAGGACTAAGACTGAAAGAAACTTTTAAGAAAATTGTTTGAAAACTTGCTCGCTGCTGCTGATGCTGCCGGGGAGAAACTTTGTATAAATAATTGTGAATAATGATTTTTGTCACGAGGCGAAATCGTTTCTTGTGTGCAGTGCAAAAGTTTTTATCTCAATTATTTATTGTATTCGAAGAAGAATGAACTTGAATTAATATTTCTCTAAATTACAAACCGGAGATGAGATCTCCACAGTTATCACATTTTATATCATGCCAGCCAGTATTATCGTACAGTTTATATGAAGGCATCAAATAATTATTCCAATTATACTGTGTTAAATGTACTATGAGATATTAATGACAAAGTCTTAGTTTTAAATTTGAAAACTTTTACATGGAAAAATATTCAAAATTGGAGTCAATTTAATCAACTTGCTGGATTTCCATTGTTGCATAACATTTTATGTACCAATTTTCCTATCTATAAAGAGAACATTTGTAGAATTTCAACAAGTTCCAACTTCCCTTCTTCTATGTTCTATAAGATCAAATAAAATCGCGTATCTTGTACACACTTTTGAATGTTAATTAAGTAAGTCTTCAGCGTTCGCATTCGCATTCGTTCTCCCTCGAGGAAAACAGTATCAATGGTAACAATTGCAAATAATGTTCCAGTGAACGAGTATTTAATAAGAAACCAAACGAGGCTACCAAGAGAAAATTTCTACACTTTGACAACGCAATCGATTTCAAACGACTTCTTCGACAATTTGCCGACTTTGTGACATTATTACGACTGTTTGTTCGAATCATTTGCGTCGTCTTTTGGAGACCTCCTAAACATCTAAAGAGTTTAAGCACATGTGTATAATAATACGCAAATATTCGTTCTTTGGCTTTATTAAAGTGGTTCAACTATGCAAGTGAACTTTCGGCGGTTTGATACTAAACCAGGGCAATTTTTGTTTGTACGCTCAGACAAGCGAGCACTTCTAAAGTTCACTCGTCTTATAACATTTCACAAACAAAGTATTAAGAAAACTTATATGTCGAAACTCTTCTCGAATGCTGCTTATTCGAATGATGCAATTTACTCAAAACGTACAAGTTTATAGAGATAGTAGAGTAAAAGCAGTCATAGTCCATATGAAGACACAACTCAAATAAAAGAAACATAGAAAAATGTAAAGGAATGT
>JARJDT010001225.1:0-20463 GCA_030264655.1 Leptusa sp. GC000079
GCCTTTTTAAAGCTTTTGTGAGGACAGTAACGTTGAACTAGTGCTCGTAGATTATATAGTCGCTAGTTTGCTGGCACATCTCGAGCTTTAAATTTTTGTTGCACGAGACGAAGCGCCGCAACGCATGACCGCACGTAATAATACGAAACCGAAGTTGTATATGAGGAAAGGGTTTTTTCCCTTTTCTTGCAATCCATCGTACCCTCCCAGACCATTTTAAACAGGCGCATTTTGCCTTAACCACAGCATCACGCCTTTCCGCAAAAACCCTCTTCGCAATAAGGGAATAAATCGCGCGCGCGATGCCGCAAAACGTTCAACTCGTTCTGCTTTACTACATCCTGATCCTGCATCCACCAACATTTTCGTCCTACGCAGTAAAAGCAGTATATTGCAATATGTATACAAATATGCATGTATGTGAAGCGACGTAAATAAAACTCAATAAATTTGTGTCGGTATTTTACGCGCTTAATAATGCGTATGCGTGTGCAATTTTAAAGATTTTTATTATCGAAACAGGCACAAAAAGAACAAATTCCATGCGTACCAACGATCTCTGTAGCGTTGCTCGTTGCGACTTTATGGATTGTGTATAAGGGGTTTAAATGAATGCGTATGCTATACATCACTCGACACGGCCGCCGCCGCGGTAACGGAGGCGGCGATCTAAACACGTATATGCAAGATTCGGAAGGTTGTGTATACATTTTTACTTTTTCCAAAAGCGAAACACTCCGAGCAGGATGTGTAATTGTATTTAGTATGTATGCGAAAAGCAAATTGCGCTTGCTAAACTGACCGTCGGAAATACATGGCCCGATGTTGGATGTTGTTATTGTAATGCCCCGATGGCTCCGATAACGATGTTTGAAGAGCAGCCGAGTATAGTACAGTGAATATACTTTCAATATTCGATAAATAAGCGATACATTTTCAGATTCGAAAGCAGCAACGGACAAGCGAAACGAATTTAAATGAAATTTTAAAAATGCATTTCAGCTGCAAAACTTTTCCTAACTCAATAGGGATTGCGGAAACACCTAAGCAACTATTTAAATGAAATAAATCATAGTTTCGTCGGGTGTAGAAAACGTAAAACGTCGTCGGTTATTTACCACTAGTGTGGTTAGTCCGCCAGCAATGTGCGGTAAAAGATTGGGCCATAATTCACCGACATTAAGATAATTCGACATTCGACGCTAAACTTCCAGGCGCGATTCTTCTCCCGGCGCTTGGCATTTTGCTATCCTGAGTTTTAACTTTAATCGGCTTCTGCTTTCCCAAACCGCCTGACATATTTATAATATCCAAGCCAAGGTGAGGTACGAGAAATATCCAATTCATGGCCTTGAGGTTTCAAAGAAGCAAAATGAAAATCAACATATTCCATTAAAATAGCAACCAGGCGCGAAATATGAAGAAGCATGCTTTTTTGTTCTTTCATTTTAATATTTTTTTACGGCATATGTATTCTTTATACAAAATGAAAAATCTTTTATTTTGCCGTGCACGCATTGCCTTGGTGTTGGTATACGAGGTGTCGTGCTACCCCGCATTCAACATTGAGTCACTAATTGAGATCGTATAAATACTGTCAGCGCCATTATTATCTGTTCTCTTTTGGCGCATTTTTTTTTCATTTTCTGCTTTCCTTATAGGAATAAGAAAGCAAACCCCTAGCTTGTACAAAAAAAAACAATTTTCTCGCTTGCTGTTGCTCAAAGCTCCTTTTAACACATTCCTACAACTTTTTCTTACATTCATTCTAAATTACTTGTTTATCCTTGTCCTTGTGTTTTGTATTGTCTTCATTTGCACTCGGGCATAAATGTGTAAACTGAGTTTGCTATTTTGGTGTTGCTGATGCTGGTCCAGATCTTGGTTTGTGGGTAAATGTAGATTATCATCAAAATGTTAATCTTTCGTATCACGAATATTTTTGGTCGTGGTGTTACGCTTTTGAAACGTGAAAGAAAGAAGAAAGGGTAAAGAAAAGGAATGAAAATTGCGACGTTTAGTATTATGCCATGTTTTGCTATGCCTTCGTTTGAGGGGTGCGTACAGAACCATTTTCATATTTAGGCGAAAATTCATACATACGTAATAACATTGCAAGTTGCGAGATTTCCATGCGCATAATAATCATAATAATATCCGCGTGCAACCAACGTAACGAAACGAGAAAAATCTACCTAAACCGTATACACATTCTTGTTGTAAAAGATGAAATTTTGCTCAAACTTTTTGTAGTAAACGAGATCGAAAAGCGAGGCAAATGTATCGACATATTTATATATACTGGATGTTTCCAAGAACTTCCACTCTTTCAACTAATAAAATATAGTTAAACTGAATTTTGTATATCTTAAGGACTATTATTTATGCGTATATGAAATAAACTTCAGTCTAATGAATTTATCATTTTGAGTATAGGTATTTTTGTAATTTTTTAGTTATCTTAATTTCCGCCTGCTATAATTTCAAGTCAAGAATTTTCAATCAGTCGATAAATTTCTATGAATACCCCTTTTCTCGCAAAGAGGACGGAAATTGAACATTTCTCTAGTCTGTTGAATGAAGCGATTCAAATCGATCTTCTATCCATCTGATCTTTAACCGTATGTTACTTAGTCCTTAGTTGTCCATTTTCAAAGTTTTACTTGAAAGTAGCTTTTCTAATTTTAATTGGCACACTTATCACTTTTTTGCAAATTTCTTCAGTTTGCAGTTTAAAAGTTATGTGTACATAGCTAAGAAGCTACGTACAAATTCAATTTGCAATTAAAAAAATTCTTGGAGAATTACTTGAATAATATAAGAACTACTTCACATAATTTTCTTTAGCGCATAACTTTTGTTATAAAAGAAGAAATAGCCTGCATAATATTTCTCTTATTTCAGGCTCCTTGAACTAGCAATTTAACTTAAAATTGCATACTTATGTGCAGCATTTAGGTCTCTACTAAATAATTTTGTTTTCATTAGTTATATAAACCAATGAAGTTAACTTCCACGTTAACATCTTGCTGGAAAAAAATTGCGCGCTTTTCTTAATTATACGTGAAACGTTAAAAGCGCGTTGTGTTAAGAATATAAATCACAATTTACGATCATAAATTAAAAACGCAAAAGGCGTAAATTTATGTTTATAAATATTTATACACAATATAACCCAATAAAATGATTTGTTAAGGAAAACCGCACAAGATGGTAAAAAGTATCACACCATGCGCTTGAAAGACAAAGAATCATTTCAGTTGTTAAAGTAAGAAGAACATAACCGAAGAAAGAAATTGAAATGTTAAACCAAGAAACAAGGAAAATAATCATAATCATGAATACAAAACAGAAAACGCAAACTTTCGGAAATACAATGGCAAACCAACGCAAACACGTGGGATGAGGGAATATGAATGTAGAAGAAAATGAATAGGACGAAATCAGTAAATTTGTTGAATGTATAACTCAGTGCCTGCGCATGGACGAAAATCATAAATATTAATTGCTTTTAAATCCTTTTGTAATTAAGACATTTGCGGAAACCCGAGTTATTGTCATGTATATTTGTCCATTGGAAAATAAAAGTCGTAATTACTTGGAACCGCAAAAGTACATACCTATCTCATCAAGGATGTAAAAGCAATTTGTCAAGTACATATATCAGAAAAAATACGAATATAAATTTCTGAAAACGTAAACGTAAATTTTCGTGTGCTGTTTTTCTGCAGGGTGTTTTGATGGAACGTTGATCGTATATCGAATGTCACAGTAAAACAAGTATAAAATTGACTCACGTGCACTCGTAATCGTTCCATAGATCCACACACTCGAATGGTTCCGGACATATCACGTTCGCACATGGCTTATTGGATGGACAGTTCTTCTCCAAGTTTCTCGCCATCGTCGCCTGACCCCATTGCGTTCCGTTCATCGCCGGCGGTAATGGCAAATGCTTACCTTCTAACCTAATATCGTCCAAACATCCTGCCAAAACCAGAAAAAGCGGAAATAAGAATTTCACCCAGATAGAAAGCTGTTTATTCGGGGATAAAAATAAAGAGTTTAATTGAGCGTACCTTTCTGATAATCGGCATAGACTTCGAACGTCCGCACGCCGGTGTATTCAGCCTTGCCACCGGCGTATACGCCTTCCTGCTTATCTACTAACAGCCATTGATGGCCAACAAATGTAAAAGTTTCGTTGTATCGCCGACCTTCGCCGCCGTCCAATTCAAGGGTGGCGGCCGACCCGTAACGACTAACGCGGGCAACGTGCCACTGACCGTCGTCAACAGCAACAGCGCTCAGCCAAATGTCCTTCTCTTCCGTCCGCAACGAATTCAGATTGTACCTAAAGTGCAGTCGTGAATCCTTAATCTCCAAGATGCCATATTCGCGATTATGCTGATCAGATACACGGAACAATTCGCCGTGTTCCTCGCGCGTACGGAACCGCAGTTGGATTTGCGTCGAAAACCGATCCGGTTCGAAGCTAAGCGCGTACTTTACATACGATTGCGGCTTGAACGAGGTGGGTATCGTTGAAATAGTGCATGCTGGTCCCGTCCAGCCAGGCTTGCAGTGACACTTGGCCTCATTGAACGAACCGATGCACGTCCCGTGTTCCCAGCAACGCGACGTCGTATCCGAACGACCGCACATCTCTTCGGTTTGCGGACAACCGCCGACGCTATTACGCGACAAACCGGGCACGCCGAGATCGTACAGCTTCGAATTGTGGAAAAGATTGCGTATGCACCCGTCAAAGCCTTTTGCAGCCGGCATTGATTGCCAATGGTATGTCAACGGATCAAATTGATCGACAAACAATCCGCCAATTTGCAGCGGTGTGTTGACGTTGAGATATTCATTGAACGGCGGTATTGTGCCTTGCGCTTGGCAACTACTGTCGTCGAATTCTGGCGGTGTGCCGTCTTCGAGTTCCGAAATGTCGGCCGATTTGCAAAAGTCAACAACCATGCGAACGTTCTCCGTGTCCCAGAAAATGTCCACCCGGTGCCACTCGCCGTCATCGAGCGTCTTCTTCGTTTTGACGCGTAATTCCAGCGTGCCCGAACCGAAGTCAATAAGTAACCTCGGATATCCTTTGTCCAGCTCGATGGCAATATAATCGGAAACAAGTTCCTCGTCCGGCTCGGGCGGCACAATCGGACCGTTATACAAAAGCAGACCGTCTGGCTTCCGCGTTATAAACTCAAAGTGCAGATGCGAGCTGTCGCACATTTCAAGCGGCGGATACCAGGCCCAGCCGTTACCTCTGAAACTCCTCGATGTTTGCTGACATCTGGGTCCGTTGTAGCCAGCCGGGCAAGAACACGTTAACGAGTATCGTGTTTCCATACACCGACCGCCATTATAACACGGATTGTTCCTGCAGTTCTCCTCCTTACTGAAGTTCCGCGCACCACAGGTACATTCGGCCAACACGTCAACGCGCACACCGACCAGCGACGTCTTGTTTGCGTTAACCATGTATGGCAAGGCACTAATGTCCAGAGTGTTCGTACACGAACCCTCGCACATCTGATTCTCGTACAAGCACTCATCAATTCCAACCATTGTGATGTTAACACCAACCTCACGTTCGATCGCCTCGCGATGCATCAGCACGATACCATTCAGACGCACCGGCTTGAAGAACGGCGTGCCACGAGCACTGAATCTAACATCTGTCACTGGCGGATGCTTGCGTCTTAATTGTACGCTAAACACATCGACATTATCGCGTTCAGTCTTGAGCAGCTCGGCGATCTTATCCTTAAACTTCTCGGCTTTACTCTTCGACAGGCTCTGCGTTTTGTAGTTCCATATTCGGATGAAATCCTCGTCGGTGATGCCAGCAATCCGCACCGAGCCCGAATTTATGACAGCCTCATGCGGTATCTCTTTCACTGTGACAGTTACATTAGCGGGCACATCAGTTTGTGTGTGTTTGCGATCGTAAACCTTAAAGCGCAAGTGGTATTTCCCGTCTCGGGTGCCGTGTCGCATCGATACCATGCCAGTGTCTTCATTCAATTTGAAGCGCGGATGCTCGACGCCCTCCCAGTAGAACTTTTTGTCCGGCAAGTCCCAGTCGTCTAAATCATAGACGTACACTCGTCCTATTTCCGTCTCCGGCGCCTGCCCCTGATAATTATATACAAATATCTCTTTCGAGCCCGGTTGCATCTTGTTATCGTTCACGTCTCCAATGACTACAGTGAGTGTGCTCGTGCCAGTCATTGCCGGATTGCCGTGATCTTTAATTACAATGGGAATCAAGTACTCTTTCTGTTGTTCTCTGTCGAAAGAGCGTAGTGATGAAACGATTGCCATGCCATCTCCATTAGCTCCCTCTGCGGAAGGAAATTAAAGCGCAAATTGGTAAAAGACACTTTAACCTACTGCATGAGAAGGATTTATTCCGTTTATATTTCTTACGAGGCGAGTTACAAGCGACACGTTTATATAAATGAAGATGTGTATAAGAGAAGGGCGTTACCGAAATAACAAGAGAAAGCAGCCAGTAGCATGGTAACGGTTGGCTGCTGCACAACTGGTATTCAAGTTTTTATATGAATTTCAAATGAAAAATAGGACAAGCGACGCGGAAAATTTACGACACTCCGTTTTGTTATGAAATGTACCGTTTGTTATCAACGGGAAAAGTAAAAGGACAGGCTACTTACTTTGATCCTGCTCCACTTTGAAAGATGCACGAATGATGTCATCTGCGCCAGGGTCCAGTCGGAATTGGAATGGGGGACCATTGCTCTTGGAGCGATCGTCGTCGTCCGTGGCGAGTATCTCGACAACTTTTCTTGGTGGCACGTGCTCGGGCAGCACAGGCCTGTAGTCCTTAAGGAACGTGGGCGCGTTGTCGTTAATATCTTGCACAATAACCGTGAGCGTGGCAGTGGCAGTTTTCGGCGGTACTCCATCATCAATCGCCAAAATCTTCACTTGATGCCGAGGCGTGTCCTCCCGATCCAAAGATCGCTGTATGCTCACGGTGCCTTCTTGATTTATCGAAAACTGTCGCTTTCTATCTGACGATCTGTCAATGGCATACGAAACTTTGCTCTTGCCGCCTTGGTCGGGATCGGTGGCCTTGAAGGTCTCCAAACTTTTACCCACTTCGGCGTTTTCATAAACGGACACTTCGATATTGGGCCGCTCGAACTGAGGCTTATTGTCGTTGATGTCGCGCAACTTGACCACCACCCACGAGTAGGCGACGTGGTACTTATCGTTGTCGTTGTCTTCGCCTTTGTCGTTAACTTGGATCCTAAAGCGGAAGCCGTTGCTTTGCAACAAGTCTTCGTAATCGAGCGGTTGGACGATTTTGAGCGAGCCGGTGCCGTCGTTATTTCGAACCATGGTGAATTTATCGGCGCCGTAACCGCTATTTTCAATGACCTTATATTGGAATTTATTCGTTTCGTCCTCGTCGTGTACGGTAACGGTGAGGATGGGCATTTCGGGTAAGTTAGCGCCATCCGTTTCGTCGACTTCCGTAAACCACTCGTCTTTGGTGAATTGCGGCGGCATGTCATTTATATCTTTCACTCGTATTGAAGCCGTCCCGGTGCCTTTCAATCCTCCGCCATCCATCGCTACTACCTGTATAGAATAATCGGGCGTACGCTCGCGATCCAAACAGCAAACGGCAGTCTTTATGACGCCCGTTTCCGATTCTATTTCGAATATCGGCGATCCGGTTTCCTCCTCGATGACGTTCTTCTCGATCGAATAGACGAGACGGGCGTTGGTGCCCTCGGACGGGTCGTCATAATCTACCGCCGTCATTGTCATAACGACCATACCAGCCGTACCATTTTCCGTTACATTGCCGAAATAAACGCCTTGCGGGAAGATCGGTGCATTGTCGTTGATATCTTTGAGGTTTACTTGCACGTCTGCGTACCCGACGAGACCCTCGCCGCCTTCGTCTTGAGCGAACACCGTAAATCTCCATTGCGGCCTTCCGTTAGGTTGGTCACGGTCCAGAGGCTGGAAGCACAGCATACAATAGAAGCATGAACATTACGCGTGCTGAACACGTAATTTTTTAAATATCTGAGTCGACGCCCCCGAAAGAGATTACACAATCATAACAACAACAGGAAAAGGCGCGAGGAGCTTTAGTGTAAACAACGAACCGCGCCAAGCTGTATGTTTGCTCACGTTGGGACGATAAAAAGCACACAGTTGGCGGAAAAAAATTGCAATCGCATCAAATATAAATCAAAAGCACGAACGTGGGGGCGCGCGGGAAAAGCGTGTCCACTTACAACCGATGAAAAGGACAAATTATGCCGGCACATCTTGTGTTGTGTCCGCTTTATTTTCGCTCGGAGATAAATACACTTCGAACAGACATGGACGGCATGAGCAAACTGTTTAGTTTGTTGTTGTGACTGAGTACAACGGATGTTGATACCTACAAAGAGTGCGCAAAGAAATGCTCGTAATGGAGATATAACAATGAAAAATCGCTAAATGGCGGACTCGTAGAAAATTAGCTAATCTTTTCACGTCAATTTAACAGGGCCAGAGACCAGCCGACATTGAGACGAATAATGCGCACATTAATTCTTTTTTCTTTTACTTAAACTGACTCGTAACTTTCTGATTCGGGATTAATTCTATTCATCTTGAGGTATACTCGTATTACCAAAATGTAGCCTAAAGCGGGGGACAAAAGATCCCTTATACAAATGATGGAGAAAACATTCCAAACATTAAGAAACCCTGAGTTATTTTCATAAATCTATCGCTCGATTCGAATTTGATGAAAATCGATGCGAATTGCAAAATTCCTCGGATATTTGTTAACGATCTACAACTACTAAACTCGACAAGAATTCCTTGAGCAAATAATAAAATTTCGAATAAAGCATTAGATAGTTTGTTCTAATGTTCGAAAAGACGAATAAATCGTGACATTATACTCTGCTAGTG
The DNA here is from genome assembly GCA_030264655.1 of Leptusa sp. GC000079. Classification (NCBI taxonomy): domain Eukaryota; kingdom Metazoa; phylum Arthropoda; class Insecta; order Coleoptera; family Staphylinidae; genus Leptusa; species Leptusa sp. GC000079. The sequence goes on from JARJDT010001225.1 coordinate 8,971, forward strand.
TGCAATTCAGAAAATAAGTTTTATCGAATAATTCAAATAGTATTGGGACACTATACTCGGAAATGTGTGACGATATCGAATCAGAATCTGAAACGTGCACATGAATAAAAATGGTTTCATATAAAAAGATGCATAAAATGTACAACTAGTTCTAGCTGGAAAACCCAAACACGCGGTCGAGAATCTATTGAGATGCAAATAAAACCCTCCGCACGGACATATCCCAAGCAATATAGAAGGTATGAATATAAAATTCGATTCAATACACAATAGGTATCTAACTCACTTACCTTCAATACGAATATCTCGCCAGTCGTGCGGTTGATATCGAATTTGCTATTGGCTGGATTATCCGGATCTATGCCTTGACCAGTTAAGAAGTAGACGATGTTTTGTGGCCTGTCCTTATCGCCATCAGTTGCTGTCACCTAAACATACCATCCACAATTCTTCAATGAGAAACTGCCAAGATTCACATGTGAGAGCAATGTGTAACTTGCAACTTGCTTGATTTATTCAATAGACAAGTTTGAAACTTTACAACATTAAAAGTTGCAACAACAAATTGCAAGTTTTGCAATGCGATGACTAAACAAACTTTGCGTTTGTATAATAATACCAAGAAAACATATGTAAATAGAAATATAAAATGCAAACAAATTTCTGAACACATTTTCTACGAAACGTTTTAAAGCAAACCGCTACAACTAGGAAAAACAAGCAAGCATATCACATGGTGTTTGTTAAGAGAAAATTCCTTACTTCCTTGCCGCGTCCTGGTAGTACGGACAAGTTTAGAGTATGCTCTGTCGCTAAATAGCATCGCATTTATCCTTCTTCGGCGCTTTCAACACGCTTGTGTCGTTTTACCAATTACTGTATACAATGAAAATGAATACTCACAGAGTTTATTCTAGTTGAAAGCGTCCATATGTAAAGTAAATGCTTTATGCATACTGGTCTTAAGTTAAATAAAATATATGTTGTGGATTTAAATTTTTATAATTCAAACAAATTAATCTAATCCACAGTTGCAATGGCAGAATGCACCGACAGTAAGTAAGCACTTATTTTATTGCGTTCTGTGTTACGTTTTATGAGTGCACTTGCAAACATACCCATTTAATTGAAACAAATTGCATTGACGCAAATGTCTGGAATTCATCGAGATAAATCTTCCTATCGCGCAATTTAAAAACGGTTGGTATTGATTTATTAACAAAGGCTCGATTCCAGTTTCTCCGATATCCATTTTACTGCGTTTTTCTTTATTTTAAAACTCAATTTCAATATAATTTGCGCAGAAGTCTGCGGGAATAAAGCTTAATATATAACCGAATTACTAACGAGGATTACAAGGACTTAAGGGAGTAGCTGGAAGAAATAGTGACTAAGAACGGTTAAGAAAGTGCAGAATATAATGACGTAAATTTGTGTGTTCAGTAACTGCATCCCAACTCCGAAAGAAAGGGAATAAAATCCATAAAGTGTTCTGCTTCTGTAGGTTTTCAATCGGTTGTAATTATCAAGAGGATTTCTATTTCTTCACCATTTGATGGATTGAACCGAATAAATTATGATGGAGCAAAAAGATGGATTTCCAAATTAATAATGTACGTTCAACTTAAAATATTAATTGATCTTGCTGTATTATTTCCTACAAAGATTAATTGTATAAGCTCAGATTAAACAAAAAATAAATAAAATAAAACAACGATGTAATTGTGCCAACATGTTTCGGCTATTTATCAGCCATCGCCAAAGACGTAGAAATCTTTGTTTATCGTTAGCTTGATACCAATTCAATGATTTCTTGATTTCCTCGCCTTTCATGACCCTTTGTTTTAATTGGCATTTACAATCTAAAAATCGATTCTTTGTTTACATTTATTATATTCTTATAAAAGCAAAAATATTGGTATTGATTTATTAATTAACAATTCATGAAATTTCAAGAGAAAAATAAACTTTGATTTGAACTGAAGTGAATTTTATTTTCAGTTCTATTTGTGGAACTTTTCGCGATCTGATCTGGAGGTACTTTTTAAAAGTTTCTGTTTTTAACACAAGTTTGCTTTTTATGATGCGCGGCGGTCTAAGAACTTTGCAGTTTTTGCTACTCTCATCGTGCAAGAAATTATGTGCAACACTTATGCATACAGGATGTTGCCCAAGCTCTAGATATTACTCCCCATTCCGAATTTAGAAGACTATTTCTGATGCAACCACTTTGCGTCTTTAACTGTTTGTTGCTACATATTGTGACGAAATTTTACGATTTCGTGCGCTTGGCAACATTTTATTACACGAAAATCTATCGAAACACGGACACATTGCTCATATTTCTGCAACCAACAACTTATTCTTCTTTGTTATATTCTTTATCTCTTTCCTAGCGTACGGAGTAGTCGCATCTAACTATTCCGAGGCTGAATCCAAGACACAAAGTTCAAATACATTCGTGCGACTTGGGCAACATCTTAACGTCGGTCGACTTTCGCAAGGAGTAAAGACGCAACGTCGTCTCCTGAGGATCGATGGCAACGGCAACGAGGACGAGGGAACGCCGAGTAAAAACATTGTAATACTTGGGAGAGGTATGCTGCATACAACACGTATTTGCAGAGCCGTAAAACAGTTTTCATCGAAAAGCCGAAAAACAGCCAACGCTCGTCGACACATCAACACCCGAACGTCCATGAAAATTCGCTTTTATTTTTTTTCTCGTTCGAGCAGTTTGCCTGGAAGAATTATGTGTAGACAAAAACCCTTCAGCCATATTGATACATAGATGTGCACGTGATACGTAAATTGCAAAAACTGTAATTACAAATTTGCATATTCATCAATGTGCGGCAGATATTCTGCATATATTGTTTCTGCACATTTATCGTAAATACCTGAATTCCATTTTTGTTTTGTGTAGATTTAATTTTGTTCGATTTTTTTAAAGTTTCAAGATGGCGAAGTTCTGGACATTCATGTGGGGTTGAGTTGAGTGCAAATAAATAATTGCATTTCGCCCTTTGATAGATTTACGAGTGCAAACGATATCGGCGATCAGTTCAATGCATGATTCAAAATCCTTTGTTCGAAAATATTGCACTACCCAATGCGTTCACAATGTTTATGTGCGTGATATACAAATTTCCAACTACCCTGCAAATATTCATGAATACCCGAAGTGTGCAAACAATAAACAAGCAATTGTAAACATGTAATAACTTTAAATTAAAAACTTTACATTTTCTTCACGAGTTATTCTGGGAAAACTGGTTTTAATTTTCTGAAAACTCCTGCGGCATTTTTTATTCATTCATCAATAAACTCTTTAAATATGAGGTCGTCATTCGCGGGGTGTGCTTGACAGTGATAATGAGAAACGAACAAACGAATAATAAACAACGTCGTGTTCTCAAATTGATTCGTTGCGTTGATGCGAGCGTGAATTTCGGCGGACATTGAACGCCAACACACAAAATGCCATTATGCAAATGGGGGAATGTGATTTAATGCACGATATAAATTTTGACCACAGCACTACCGATCGTTCATTTGGGTATCAATACCTTGCCAAAATCGAATATTCAAACTAAAAGGTAAAAACTGAATGCTGAATGGGAAATATTGAAATACCGCTAACTAAACTGAAATCGTATTATACAATCGATAATGAAATTTTAAATCAAAAATTTGAGGTTTGAAAAAAGAGCTATTAAAACTTTTTTTCCATCATAATATCAAACATATCACGCACATTATATCTACAGAACTCTATTCTATCAGAGAAGATTTTGAAGATTCGCAAGTTTTCTGAAAGTTCAAAACTTTCCTAAAAGCAGGTTATTATAATGGGCCATCATTTTTAGAGACAGCTCGTATTTCGTCATCGATGTATCGACAATAAAATCCCATTAAAATTTTGCCGCGGTAAAAAAACTAACCTACATAAAAAGTTCGGATGATAATGTTTATCGCATATTTATTTTTATGTCACGAGTATTAGATTATGTGCCAGTGTTCAGAGGAAAATCCGATTTGAATATGTATTTTCCTCTTCATGCAGAGATGAATTTTTCGGAATAAAAATTCGACGCGAATTATGATAGTCGTAAACAATTTTATACGAGTGATAAACGTTAAATGTTTCTATTAAATCTTTCCTATAGTGCCTTTATAAAATCATTCTACTTGCATATTATTGCACCCAATCGGCACAATTAGTACTTTCACCACGGTTTATTTGTTTGCAGTTATAATTTCAACAGTTACAGTAGATGTTATTTGAGATAATACATATTTTAACTTTCAAAAATATACATAATCCTTGTTCTTCGTATTAAAGAAAACGATTAAGACATTCTGTAGTCAATAACAAACTTGAAATTTGATTTGCAAATTATATTTGAAGCAAAACTGATGCTTAATAGAGAAAAAACGATACCTATACATATTATGTAAGTACATTACATATAAATGAAAACTATAGAAGAACTTCGAATTAGAAAATCGTTTTTAATAATTTTGAATTTAATTAATATGAATTTCAACACAGATGTAGTTTGGAAATTAAACAATGTATTAGGAAATCTAAAAATCTAGAGTTATTTAATTTTTGACATATAGGGTTTTCAAAAAACCAATAAATTTTAGTTTATTTTAGGTTATTTTTAATTTCAGGAAGTCTTTGTAGATCGCACCTTAAATTTTAGTAGATATTTGAAAAATTGAAGTTTTAACGTTACTACAAGAAATAAATTTAAATAGAATAAAATTCCAGCTAACCATGAACTTCAATTTGGTAAAGAACTTAGTAAAAAAGATTTTAAAAATGTAAACCCGTTAAAGGACCCCTGTATTCAGTAAAAATAAAATAAAAATCTGTTCACTTTTTAGAAAATAAAAGAGTGCCACTCGAAATTTTGGCATTAGTTTTGAATATCTAGTTGTAACAGTTGTAAATGTTTGTCATAACCCTGTTTCCGCATATGTGGTCATGTCCAAAATATGTATGTGGTGTAACTCGAAATTGTTCGCCCGCTTCCTCCGGCTATTACATATTGTTCCAATATACATAAATGTGCACATAACACAACAAGACACTGTTTGTGAATGTATAGTCAATAATTCAAGTTTATTGTTGCGGCTTGAAAAGCAAAATGTTTGAAATTTTCAGAGATGTATTCATATTTTTATTGAAATTGTGTCTTCTAAATTGTGTCCTTTATGCAATAAAACGAACAAAAGTATTTTAAATAAGTAAAAATAAAACATTCTGATACGTTGTACAAAACAAATTAATTCATTAACATTAAATGTGTAACGCTTCATTTGAATGTATAAAATGTAAAATTCTACCTATATCATCCTGTCAATAAAATATTAAAAATTAAATTAATATAATGAACCTGCCAAAAATCAACAAAAAACCTCCATTTCAAAAATGTTGTGGTAACTTTTAAATTTGTTTATGTGTAAATTGGATAACAATTTGAGCAATTAAATATAAGTCTATAAAATTCAAAAATTGTACCAATTTCCCTATAAAAATGAATGCAGGTTAAATAAACATGGTTTCAAATATTTAAATCATTGTTTCAGCTGTTTTTTTACTTTTTTATCAATCTAGTTGGAAATATGCAATTTTGTTGATTTTTGCGCAGTGTCTTTTGCAAACACGAGCAAACAATAAACAGGCAAATTAAATAAACTAAATATTCGGTGTATTCTTTGCTATCGTCGGGTTTTACGAGTTTCGTTCGTTTTATGGCATACGCAGTTGCGTTATTTTCGCAAATTTCGGTCAGTCACCGTACGTGCTTGGTACGCTTACGACATTAGTCCTTATATGAATACAGGACACCAGAACAGGACAAACTCAAAACCTATCCTATAAAGTATTAGTACTACATAAATATATAAACTTAGGCTGGTTTCGATCGAAGAGTTGCCAAATGTTTTATTCAAATAAAACTAAAGGAATGTTTGTCCAACTAGCACTGGGAGATTTGCGCCTATAAAAAATACGAAAATCACTAAGAAGGTAGCATAAGAAAGAGAAGTTGATGTATCGATGTAAATCGTCGATTTGTGATAAATTGTAAAAAACGATTGCGTTTTTTCGTCGTCGGCTCTTATTTTTCATTCTTCGATTTCTCGTTTCGTTTCGCACTTGAGTTGTGTTTGCCGGCTGGAAGGCACGTGATTTATAGCATTTTATACCTCTTTTCGCACCTGATGGATACACGTTTCTAAGGTGCGAGATGTAACAAGCAGAAGGCCTCAGATAAATATTCTTTCGTTTAACAGAAAAAAAAACTAGATGAAGAAGCGTTTCTATAGCATTGTTGGAAGAAAAGTAGTATCAATACGAGAATGGAGCAAAAAATTGCAACTGTTTTGATATATAAAGTATAAAGAACATATTATTTGGCGACAGCCCAAAACTACTAGTCTGATATTCGAAAGTTAGGAAACAAAAAGTCGCAAGCAAAAGGGGGAAAACAAAAAGTTTCATTCAGGTTAATAGTATGCTTGGTTTATCGCACTGATGTTTTTATATTTGTACTTTTACTTGTACTTATCTTAACTGACTTTTCTACCTTCTTCCAATATCCATTCTTTATTCTAATCTACGGAAAAGAGTAAAACAAATTCCAAACTTTTCTGACTGAAAAAACGCCTCTTACTTTTTCTATTTTACCATTGTTTTATAAAATGTAAAAATTCGTTCTTAAGTTTAGAAAAAGTGTGCAAATGAAGTAGAAGTTTGCAAGACATTCGTTCATAAATTAGGAAAACCTAACAGGTAGGTAAGGTAGATAGGCTCGCGTCATAGTAAACCCTTTTCCAAATGAACCGACTATTAAACAGCTTCTTAGAGAAAACCTTATTGGGTTGGTCCGTGTGCCCATCACGAATGCGTAGTTTTGTATGCTCTGGACTAAAGGCTTTGGGAATTAATCGAATTTCATCTCTCGACGACAACGACTAATACATACAAATTACTTGCTCTATCCAAGTATATGTACCATTTTCTTACCTATTCGTGTTCACACCCCCAGACGCCGCACTTGAAATGCGAATTCAATGTACTTCATTCGACAAAACGAGATTTATCACTTTGACTTTAGAAACTACTTTGCCCTCCACAAATCAAAATCAAGAATCTAGTCAAATGAGAAACAGGGCAAGCTATTTAACTATTCATAGAGAACATTCAAATAATTATAAAAATGCGAATATGTAATGAATTCAATACTAAAATATGGCATGAAAATTAACAATCAATAATCTAACGGAAAGTTCAGTCAATTATTTAATATTTTGAAGACAAATTTGTAATACATTGAGAACATTTGTGGACCTGTGGAGCTGGAGAGCAAAAATGTGTACAACTGTTCATAATCATCCCTTTAATCTCTGATATGCACTTTCTGTGTATGGTATGCAGCTTTATCAAAATATACCAAATGAGCATCGGTTATGGTTTACATTCAGCAAGACTTACAAAATTATTGCCATAGATTCTGCAATTTCAATAGGTAACTACATCAATAGTTACTATCTATATGGAGTATGATTAAAGCATTTCGACTTCTATTAGGATCACAAATGCGAGCAAATGCTCCTAACATGGGTTAACATCGGTACGTTTTACGTTATATGTTCACAAATGGTTCTCAACGTTACCACCGTTACCACTATTTTAACCGCCAATCCCTGAATGGCGGCGTCGCGCCGCTTCTAATGCATAAGTTAAACCCAATCCGAATTACTCTGAATTACGACGGCAAAATCAGTGCTATTGGTTTAATTACTTTAACCGTGTACAGCGAAGGTCAAATACAACATTTGAATAAAATGCCACCCAACCTACCACCATCCAGCATGTCGATGATACATGTCACAAGAGTTAACTTTGAATAACGAGTACCAGCAACAAGCACTGATTGAACCAATTTACGACCGAAATAAATTGCAGCAATAAGCTGCTTTTTCAAATAATCAAAGTACGCAAATTTAAATTCTGTTATTATCTTGATATGGCGCCCACTGTTCAAAAGTTGGTACATAATTGCTATTACGTTACATTAGCTTCCAACCCCCACATTAAGCTTACTTATCGGTGAAATCTGCAAATTTGAAATGTCAAATTGACCGCAACAGTGCATGAAACAGAAATATAATTAGTTTGCATCCGTCAAGTCGAAAATGAGGCGTCATTTATTGTTTTGTTATCCTTTTGCAGTGATGCATTCAACTAATCTTTTGTTCGTGCGTTCATTTGTTCGTACTTATTCCGCGAATTGCAAGGATAATTAAATATTGCAAATGGAAATCTCATAGAATGCAATATGCACAAAGAAAATTATTCTTTTTCATTTTTATTCCCACAATTTTCCCTGCATGAATTAACTGTTAATGGGAGCATGTTCAAATGCCCTTTATTTTCGTGCATAAAGCTGCAAATAATTATTGCTGAGATGAAAATTGAAATATTAATTTAAAGAGTAAATAAATAATTATGGCAACTAGTGTAACTAATCAAATGTTATCCGTAATCAAACCAGCAATGTTGGATTAATATGTTGTTTGCTATTAGATTCCAATTTTCCTGTTTTCCATCGACTATTAATTAGAGTATTTACGACATGAAAATGCAACACGAAAATTAATTACATTTACTATCTGCTCATTAACTAATTGGTATAGCTCACACAAACACTCGCAAGTGCGGAAGGGTATAGAATATGCTGGCACATATTGTTTGGTGGTAAACTTTTCGGCATTTCAAATAAAGCCACCGGCATTTTCCAATTAAAATTTAATCGTTTTTCACGCCGTTTGCACCTACAGCTTACGCGTATCAAACGGAGCCCGCACGACAACGCCAAAAGTCGAGCGAGGATTGAAGTGATGTTTTTTTGTGCAAAATATCCTCGTATATCCTGATGTGAAGTAAAAAGTTTAGGAAATGCTTTTAAAGTATTCGTCTGCTTTTAACACGTAGTAAACCACACGTTGTCAATATGCCTACAACGGGTGTGAATAATTGGGATTAAGTAAGTGCAAAAAATATTTTATACATACATGTAATATGTGACTTTTATAATTTATGTATGTTTTGTAGCCACCGAAAGTGGAAAGGATTTTTTGTTCAGGACCATAATTATATTAAAATAGTTTTGATATTACAACATTTTTATGCAAAAACAAACATTTATAAACATTTTTAGAAAACATTCAGTGAAATGAAGCTATTTGATAGAATGGATTTTTTTATAACAGTCGACAGTCGACTACAAAAGGAAACGCCTGAAGTTATATATAAATATCTATAATCTATTCATTTTGCTTTCCTGGACCGTTTATGGCGTTGGTCTTTTCAGCTAACCGACACGATATGCCGTTTGGTCCCCTGCTTCGCATGTTTATTTTTATGGAAAATTTTTGTCAACCCTTAACCCAACAAGAAACTTCACATAAGTTTGCATAAGAGTGGAAGTTTATATAAGTATACATATAAGGAAACATTTGAACCCTTACTTGAAACATTGAAAAAAGTCCTTTAAATGGAACTTTTCCTTTTTTTTTGCTTTGTTTATTTTTCCTTAAAAATGGGCAACGAAAAACTTTCAGCCTTTGACGAAAATGGGAAATTCCACAAAAAATAAAACTTTTTCCGAGAGTAATAAACTAATATGCATATTTATAAAGAAAGGGTGAATAAATTCATAAATTGTGAACCATTTGTGAACATCAAAAAATCAACAACTTTTTTTACACGTTCTAAAACAACAAGTTGCAACTGATTTATTATATTGACTCGGCAAATTTGTATGTGGGCTAACTTTTCCTGATTGTTTAGTTTTAGTTTCGGCTTTGGGTCAGATTGCAAATGTAATTAATTTTAGCTTTGTGAGTTGAGCTGATGGCCATGTTTCAACAACCAACAAAATGAAAAGACATATGGATTGCATTTCATTTTCACATACCACGAAATCATCATTGACAAAATCATTCATAGTTTCGCAAATATCTTTCACGGATTTATTTGTATTAAAGCAAACAACGGCTTTACAAATGCAATAATAATCACGTAGCACAAAGCACATCAAATTTAATTGCATTAATATAATTATAGGAATTTTAAATATGTAGGTGACTAATTTTCAAACTTTACTAAAATCGCTTCAATTTTAGTTTGAAAATTTAAAAACTATGCGCATTTCATAAATTCGTATTATAAAATCTAACGATTACATCTTCTCAGTTGGAGGGTTAGACATAAAATCAAGTGAATGAATGTTGTACAAGTCCAAATAATGTGTACACGCATTCGCGCATATTGCTTGGTGGATAGTTGGGTGATACGGTGTAATATAGAACGTATACATATTGAAAAGCGTCTAAAATTTGTTACGTGAAAAATTGAGTGAAGCCGTGAAAATGGCCCGGGGCTGGGTTTCGTGTTAGAAATGCATGCAGCGGATTGAAATCACTTTGTATCGACGCGTGTACCAATGTGTCGTAAATCTCGCATTGCGAAATTTTCGCATTAGGTGTACTACAAGGAAACTGAACGGAAAACGTGCGGACTCTCGTTGAATATCCAGTTTCATGAAAAATTTAACAACTATTGTACTTAACAAATACAAACAAATTGTACAAACCTTTTTAAGATTAAAATTGTATAAACATTATTTGGATGCCTACTTCATAATAATTTAATTTTTTTTCCTTGAACTACATATTGGAAGTTACTTTATGCCAATATTGATAACATGAATTTCGCATCCAGGATCAACCGAAAACCCTTGCAACGAGACCGACGATGAATTATTAAATAGGACAAGTCAATTAAATTCCAAAACTCGTCATAGTGAAGCTATGCAGAGTTCTGAACTTATCTATCTATATCTATAACCGAAGGTTCTAGTCATAGAAAATGTATTTATTAAATTATGCGACGTCCATGTAACACGTGACAATGAAGGCAACCGGAGAAAATTGCGACGATGGCTGGGTGTCCATCCTCTCTTATGAATTTTCCATGAAAATTCACCACCACCACCCAAACGCATTCTTTATACAAATGCGAGTACAAGAACCAACATCAACACTGAAGTTCTACAGATTCTGTTCAACATTTTAAAGTTTTATTTTAATCTTTATAACCTTCGAAGAAGTTTACTATTGTTTGTAGTGTGCGAAGTGGCAATTGAATAGGATGTTTATTCCCATTGAATTTATAGTTGATGGAACCCGCTCACTAAGCTTGTGATGGACTAGTGAGTTTGCGTTCTAATAGGTGGCGCTGTAATTTTATGGAAATTTTCATGGGACAATTAGTTCCACCTATTAGAACGCGTACTATACTCACTAGTGCCTCACAAGCTTAGTATGCGGGTTCCATCTACCATAAATTCAATGTATTTTACCAATTTTAATCATAATATCGTTATTTTCAAGTTTAATTTTTAAGGATCA
>JARJDT010001238.1:0-22618 GCA_030264655.1 Leptusa sp. GC000079
GATGGTATTAGTTTTGTTGTGTGTTGATTAGGACGCTAGATATAATAGTTTCAAAATTTGTAATTTTGTACCAAAAGTTGTTGCTGAGATTTTGTAGCTAACTTCACACAGGTTTGAAAACCTCATTTCGGTTTCTGTAAATTGCAATAGTCTCTTTCCAATCTAAATTCTATGTATAATGAAGTTTTGTTTTTCTTGGGTAAGCAAAATATCAGTAATACTGTTATACATATATCTTTAAAATTGTTCCATCGTTAAAGAGGCTGTTTGGCGATAAGATTTTATTGGTAGAAACACAATTTGTTATCTATTTTAATCCAACGATAAATTATGTACAACGAAGACATGACGCTAAAAGGTCGCACTGTATTTCTAAATGTTGTTGATTGTTGAGGCAACGCAGGTTTCGCTGAAGGAACGTCGTCGTCTTCGTCGTGTATAGAATATACAAGCAAGAATATAAAAATCTTTTAATTATTTCTTATCTTAGTATCCTTGGCTAAAAGTAAAATAACTTGAATTCTGAACAAAACTTTTATTGCGGTCGTATTTTTTCCTGTTTTCATTGCGCCACGAAGGAGCCGCATCAGCCGATCCTTCCATCGTGTCTTCAGCGTGCCGTGTTCACTCGCGACCCTATCTATCTATAGCAACATACACAAGTCAACTAACTATACAGTTGTTGTCTTGTAGTCCTCAAAACGTTACGTTCGGATGTTACGTTTCATTGTCAACGATGCCCATCGAAATCATTTAGTTGTTAAAGGTGTTATAATTGGTCTAAACATGGTCCCTGGCGTCAGTGAGACCAGACAGTCTCAGTCTCCAAGTCGGGCCAGCCCGGTTCTGAATCTGTTTGGTTTGGTTTCTTGAGCCTGAGAGGATGCACTCGTTTTATGCATGTAGTAAGTGTAAGCGCCTGAATGCGAGATCAGATCTCTTTTGCTTTACATTCATCGCACACACGTTTCTTCGTTACCTCCTTGTTATTGTTGTTTGTAGGTAGGATAGAACTTCGACTATACCGTGTTCTGTAAGCGTGAATGTATGTGGTCCTGAACAAGGATTCTCATTTAGTTTGGATGTTCTTGTAGTGCCTATTCGATGCTGATAGGCACCGGTTCTTCGGTTATCGCCCACGTCCACCGAACCACCGAAAGATAACTCAGTACTACCTATGGACAGTTAACAAGACGATGATGAGCTTAAACAATATATACTGAAATTTCGTCCAGCCCAATATGCGTACACTTAATTAAAGCGCTTTCTTGCTTTTTGTATTTATTTTTATTTTTATTTTATGTCATCTTGCTTGATAAAGAAAACACGAGGTAGATTAAAATTAATTTTTTTATGTCAAGCTAAAAAAATCGTGTTGCTTTGTGTAGCCAATAAAGTGTAAATTAAAATAGAAATGTTTTATATGTTTGATAATAGGATATAAACTTATAGTATCATAATGTTTTAATGGCCTATTAAAGTGTAGTTAAGTTTTCTTGGTTTGTTTGTTAACTCTTCTAAAAATTGGCACCCTTCCCTTTCGGTTTATTCCAAATGGCAAATAAATAATTATGTTTATCATGAATTTACTAAATCTTAACATTTTCAAAGCAACTAGAAATAAATATGCTTTTTCTAAAATTATGAGAGTATTAAAATGATAACTAATAAAAATTAAATTAAATTTTAAAATTACCAATTATCCCATAAATAAATACAAAACTAATGATTTATTATCAGATTGTTGTAATGTTTGTTTAGTATAATTAACGTGATCAAAAATTAAATTAAGCCTGCATGTACAAATTGAAAAATCGACATTTGCATTCGTTCATAAATTTTTTCGCTATTGTGTAAGTGACAGAACGTTAATATTGAAATTTTGGTTGTTGTATACGAATGCGCTTTGTATGTTAATATAGATAACAACCGGTAATAAATTTTTTTAATGACTACTTTAACGCTCCATAACGTTTTCAAAATGGTTTATTATGGAGCTACATTAATATTGAATTAACACGTCCATTCAATATTTAGAAAAGAACAATCGTTTTAAATAGTCATAGTGGATTTATTCAGTTATTCTATATGATTCTTATTTATTTGAAATCAGTATAGATATGCACTGCAAGAATGTTACAAAATTGTTGCTCGTTGTTTTATAAATGATTTAGATAATAAACAATAAAGTCGCTCGCATGCATGCACTGGAATCTAGTAGCTTGATATAAATATACCTATGTAGTTTAGCAGGTGTTACTACTATCATGTATGTATAATAAGAATATGGCGATAAATTAGAAACGATCTTAAAGTGCGCTACATTTTATATTGTTATGGCCAGCAATATCATCTCCAGCTTGATCCACGACTCGCATATTCTTGGCTTATGCATGCAATATTTTACTTTTTGTATATGATGTTGATGCACATCGGCCTCATCTGATGCTGAACATTGACGCTTGGCACTTTTATGCGTTTAAAAAATAAAATTAATTACTCATGAAACAAGCCATAAAGAATTACTTTAAGTAGTACTCAAAGTTGTTATGTACTTGTGTTGATCTCAATGGTGGAAATAAACGCCATAATATAAGAGTAGTTATAAAATAAAAATTTATGCAAGAAATTTTATTGTTTTTGATGATAAGATATAGCCAACGAATTGTTTAACTTTTTTATTCTGTTTATGTATCTTTTCGCTGTATTATTGCAAGTTTTATTGTCTATAAAATGCATCGTATTAATAATGTTCTGCTGATCTGCTTTGTCCATCTTCGTGCCATTGTCATTATATGTATCGGAAAGTCATTGGTTTCCAAACTTATAATCAATGAGTTAGTTTGAGATAGAGATGGGTTTTCACCGGGTGTTTTCATTTTTCGGGTGAACACCCTGGGTGTTTTCAAAGGTTTTTTCCCGGTGTTTTCAAATTTGCAATGTGGGTTGCCTAAGTAGCTGTTTTTATTTTTATAAATCAGGCCAGGAACAAACTTAACTAACAAAACACTTTACTGAATTTCAAAACACCGGGTGCTTTCCGAGAACACCCGGGTGTACACCCAAAAAGGGTGTTTGGGTGTTTTAGGGTTTAAACATCTCTAGTTTGAGAGCTTTTATGGCGCGAAATTCAACTGGTCCTCAGTTCTGTTTGATTACCCTGTATGTAGGATATGTGAGTAGCAACAAATATGGACGACATCATACGAACAAAAAGTTTATACTGGCTACCATTACGGGAACCACAAAGGTTATGTCATTTAATGCTTATATGTTAGGTTAAGATCCAAAGTACATAACATGCATACACCTAATATGCCTATTGAGAACGCTACAAACTTCGATTACACGACAGCGTGTAACAAACGCGCGTATGTGAGTATGTATATGTTCGATCGAGGCGGAGCATTTGCTTTCCACGCAACCACTCCTCGACAGAGAAACCTGTTCGTGAAACAAAGCAACAAAAATAGGTAAAAAAATCGTGTTAACAAGCTAAAGAGTTTAAGGTGCAAGATGGCCGCTTCACGCCACAGTCGCTACCATATCGAGCATTCATTCTAAGTTTTCTACTAAACTACCTATATGAATTAAACTATTTCGAAAAATGTTCTGAAATAAAATTTTATGATTTTCTAACAGTATAAGTAAACTAAATTAAATGTTTGCGTGTATCTGTAATTTATGTGCAATATTATTTCATATTATATCTAGATTCAGTCTTTTATGTGCTTGATTTGTAAACTAAGATGTCGCGCGAATAGCGCAAAGCATACATCAACATCGTATATAAAAGAACTCCGGCGATAACGTGATATATACGGATATACGGGATGTACTATAACTAACCTCGCGAGAAAACGACGCCCATAAACACAATCGTAAAAGCGGCAATTTCAAATTCAATTATCTAAAAATTGAGTTCCCAAGTACATGGTTCATTTATATTCACACACTAAAACCGGAACACAAGAAAAAGAACCACTGATATGACATTCCTGCAGTGTCATAAAGTCAAAGATATTGAAAAGTTGGACATAGTTGAGTGTTAATAAAGGGTACACACCAGAGGCATAGTTGGAGGAAAGTCTCGCGCACATAAAGATTCATCTTGGCCGTTGTCGCAATTGCTAGTGCCAAGATGTTCCCCAGCGCCATCAGCACAGCACGTTCATTTCATTATAATAGCAGCGGCAATTTTAGAACAAGCCATTTCTTGCTTTGTATGCTGCGTTCGCTAATGAAGCGATTTACATGGCTAACACAAGAAGACATATCAACTTTTGCTCCAACGCTTAATAATAATAAAAAGACAAATTATCTCGTGTAAATGGTCTACGTGTCTTCATTTTGTCATTAACATATTGTTCGAATTAATCGCCAAGCATACAAATGCTTTGTTTAAGCATCCTCAGGGCAGTGCGCACGTTCGAAGAAGTATAATAAGCCTTTGTGTTTATTAAAAAATGCTTCATCTTACGTAATGCTTTGGGTAATTTTATTATTGTAGAAGCAAATGAAATTGTATACACGTTTCTATTTGGCGGAAAAGGAGAGAGAGTAAAACCCTTAAGATACCTTTAACTGTCATTAACTATGTCGACCGTGAACACAAGCGCGTTGCGGTACGCTTTTCTTGGGTTTTTCTTTCCCCCATTGCGATCGTTTCAGCTACTTTCATGGCTCTTGCTTGGTGTACTTATATCTGTAGATGTGGAAACCGCACGAATGAGGGAAATAATAATAATACCTTGTGTGTCAGTTTTCGAAACTCGCTAAGTAAGCAAAAGCCGAATTTCTCATCTTCCCGTTCCCCTCTTATATACTTCTTCATTGGTTTTAACCGTGGCCAGAGGATTACCATGACATTTAAATAAATACATAAATATTACATCACTGAATTGTGTATAATTAAATTCAGGGAAATCTTCTTGTCGCATCGCGGGCTGCTTGGAAGGCGCTTTTCGGAATGCTAATTTCTTGCTGATTGTAATGGCTGTTGAAATATCAGATAGAGTCTCCTTTAGCGTTCATCGCACATATCCTGGATACCTTTACTCGAAAGTAGGAAATATGCACAAAATTAAGTTGATGACGTGAGTAAATTTAAATTGTAATATCTTCAGTGTAAGAATAGATTTTGTCCCATTTGGAAATTTGTTTTGCAAGCATGTTGTTGACACAATATTCAGCACTTAATAAAGATACTTGACAACGGTGTCAACAAGCCAACAAATATAACTCAAGTAGTTTACATTAAAATCGAAAATTTATTCTTGTTCGCTCATCTGCGTCGGCGTATTTTAATATAAATATTAGTAAGACGGCGATAAAAGCACTCAGGATCGGAAAGTGTGCTTGAATAGGCGTTTTTTTCAAAGATCAACGACGGGTAGTTGTTTAATGTGTTAAAACAATTTATTGCTTATAGATTGATGTTATCTTAAAAGAGAAACGGCGCACTCTTCCCTTTCCATTGATTTTAAGGCATGTTAAATGATCGTAAATCATACGTGGCGTTCTCAAATCGTCTTCAAATTAAAAGCATTCCACGATTCTTCTGATAATCCCGCAACGCGCTCAAAGCGCGCATGCATCAATTGGGGTAAATAAAGATGTCAACGTTTAATACTTAGTTAAGTAAGTATTGCGCACAATTCAAGCGCGTCGCTCTTATCATTCTCATTTAATATAAGTTATTGGAGTTTTACAATGTTATCAAGTCATTTATTTATTAATATGCTAAACGAACGCGCGCACCGAACAGTTTGTAATGATGGCGATGGCGTGGCGAGCATACGTTTAGAGTGTAATCAGTTGAAGGCATTTAGCACTCAATCGAGTGAGACTATTTTTAGCGCTAAAACGCATTCATGAAAAGATGCCGTCAAATGTGGTGTACGCGATGCTATGTTACTATACACATTTTCAAATAACAACTACTTCTGCACGCACCTATTTATTTCTGTTTAGCTGTGACAAACAGGCAGCACGTGACCTTACGCCCTTAAAATTCTTAAGGCTTACTGCTTATTTATCTTGAGTCAGTGTGGCTAGACATATGTGATGACTATTTTTCCTTGTGTAGAAGAGAATATTTCTGTGGCCACAGAACAGTTATTTCGGCTATTTCTAATATATCTGTGATTTTCATCTGATGCATATTTAAGTTGTTTATCTTAAACCACAATTAGTACTACAAATTTAGTCAAACCATTAAGTAGCTCATTGTGATGCTAATTTTGGTTGTAATTGTCTATGTTTATCAAGTTTTGTGATGCGCACAACGTGATTCGACGTGATTTATCGATGTGTGTTTAGTGAATTTACATTTAAACGTTCAATTTATTAAAAATAGCTTTTGCTTTACAAATTTTACATATGTTACCATTTGAACACGCCGTATCCACGTTATAATGCCGTATTTGCATTTTAAATAGACATACGATTCACATTTGTTGAGTTGTTAGCTTTTCATCGAGAACATGATATGTGCATAATCCTAGTCGGTACATAATATGGTATCTGTTATTTCATTCATGATTTAATTTTTTATGCAAAAAATATACTTAGTCATTAATCAAAAGTGCAAATTTTAACTAGCAATTTGGAATGAAGCAAATTTGTTAGACGGTTAAGAATCCTTCATATCTGGTTGGCATAGTTGGCAACTTAATATTGTATACAGTTTGGAAATTGTATTAATTTATTATTGAACTATTGGTAATAAAATGTCCTCGTCCCATCCTTTAGAATTCAAATGAACATCATATTTTTTTTTCTATGTAGTTAGTATAGACACTTAAGAATACGTTCTAATTCTTTTTGCAAAACAAGTACAGTTCAAGTTAATTGTTATAAATTAAGATTAGCGGATAGGTGTATAGAATTAATAGAATTACGTTGTGTCTCAGATTCGTAGATACGTTTTCTATAGTTGGCAGCAATATATTTAACAAAGGATTTGTTCAAGTTTCAAGTAAAATGTATAAATTAAAAATCTCGAATCATTAATCCAACAAGACCCAACTCCATACCAGTTCCTACATGTGAAAGGTAATCCAAAATCTTGCTCGTACTTTAATCTAATACACCGTGAGCAATGCGTTTGTTGTTAGACTGGCAGTGCTGGGGCACACTTTGAATATGTGCGCTCTTCGTTTGACTACATATTCATTGTGCAGTTGGCGAAACGAGGAAGAAGTGTCCATGGTTGGTGATTTATTGTTTAATTAAGGTTGTCTTACGCGATGTATTCATTTGTTTCAGAAACAAATTGCGAACCTTTTGTGTGTTAAAATGGTTCGTCTTGTAGTGCTGTTGGTTGACTACGACACTACGTCACCATAGACAATAGCATTGTCTCTACGCGTTCCATTGTCAAATAATTATTATGCATTTGCACATTTCCTAGACTATAGTCTGAGCATATAGGTTAGTTAGAATTGGCAGGGCTAGGTCTTCGTACAACTAATCAATTCTAATCTAGATAGGAAAGCCTATACCAGCTGACATTTACATATGTACCAAAAGTTGAACAAAACGAAACTCTTCATTTATTTAATCACTTCATTGTTCTATTTGAACATTCGTAGTTAAACACTTGTTCATGTTTCTATTTATTGTTCGTCTGAAGATTGTTTGACTTCTTAATATAACAAGATGCAAGAAAACAAAAAAGGCGCTACGAAATGAAAGAAGGCTAGTTAAATCAGGTTTCGAATTAGTTTTATGTTATTGGTGGATAACTTGCGGCTAAAATAACTCGTACCCAAATATCAAATATCAAACGTTTAAAACCGCTCATTGCTTGGCCTTTTGACTACATCAGGCATGGGATGAACGTATTTAATAAAACGTCTCTAGTGTCTTGTCGAACATCGTGGTGTTCAAATAAAACACGAACGCGATACAAGATCCATCCACTAACGCATGCACTTGCTCTAAGATGCCGAAATTGGATTTATACAAGAAAAAAATATTTGTTTCTTTTCTTCTTAGCTTAGATAGCATCGTCGTCAAAAGTGCATTGCCTATACTTGTTAATAATATCGAGTAGCATGAAAGGTAAGTACTCACCAATGACGGTTCGAGAGTTACGACGTCAGTATCAGATGTAATCTTCTTAAGCATGATGCTGTGAAATTTACAAAAAATGGTCGCTACAAACAGAAGGCAAAGAATAAAACCCTGTATTAACAAAAGATGTGACATCGAATTCTTCAAAGGATTAACTACTTTTAACGTCTCGCAAGTTTAATGCTCTTCTATGAGCTTGTTGCTTTTTATAAGATTTCAAAATCAACTAAAGCTAACCATGTAGAAAAAGTCGTGTTTACTCGTTCACTGCTTTTGTATGCTGGGGTCAAAGTTGAAGATGAGAAAGATGGCAATAATCGAGTTTACCTCGTCAAAGTCGTCAATATACAAACCACCCAGTACATAATCCTTCACCAACCTAATCATTTTTATTTTCATTTGCAAAAGTAATTAATTGTTATTTTTATAGCCGTTCTGGTTGCAGAACCATAAATGTATCTTAATTAATAATTATTGACCGACGATTGAAACGATTGATTAAAATATAAGCAAATTGAAATTGATTACCTCTTTTTATTATGCTCAAATATTTGCCAAGCTGTTTCTAATCTTCTTTATTCATTGGTATTATTTGAATAATATTGGAATTCGATGAACCTGATGTGTCAATGATGATAAATATAAACGAATGGCAACACAAATTCAATCGGCAATATTATGCCGGTTGATATTTAATATCAATTTTATTAGCGGATGTAAAACTGATATGTAAACACGTAGTATACGAACGCATAAACAGTATATTTTATATAGATATTTACAAAAATATAAAAACATGCAGGTTTTGATTAAATTATATTAATATCAACTCACTGTAACCAGCAAATGATTGTTTGGCTCCAACATTGCATGAAATATTGAACGATAAAATCGCAGTGAAATAATGCGCAAATCAATAATGCAAACAAATAAAATTCCGAAAATAATCATAGTTAAATATTAATATTAACTAATCTTCTAATCCAGCGAAATTTACTGATTTTATGTCGAAAAATATTTGTGCTCCTTTGTAAAAAGTCGTTATTGAGCGCAATAAATTTTAAAGGAAGTTTTGAAATAATAAAATTCGGCCGATTGGATTTTATTCATTTCATTCATTGATTTGGTGTGGTTGAAAGTTTTGTGGTTGACGTTTACCGATCCCGTAGCTTTGCGACATTAATTAAGAATATAAGCCCAATAAACGGGCTCAACGGGAAGATAAAGCGGCTTTTTTGTACGCGATGAAAGACGGGCTAATTGAGAAACAATAATTTATTCAAAGTTAATGATGCCGCCGCATTCGAACCCTTCTGACCGACCGGCGCTTCAGCCAAGCCTGATTGGTCTACCGCCTCATCTATTATTGCTAATGACACTCTAAAGAAGTTCTTTCTCTCCCCGATGCCAATGCATAGGTACGCGTTCTCGTTCTGCTCGATTACGTGAAATAATCAACGAATTCCTAATTATTGTTCGTACACTTCACTAAGAAGAATCCATGTCTCGGTTTAAAAATGAAAAGTGCTATCTTTTGCCCCTAATGCCGGATGGGCTTCTTTGTGCTTGCTTGTTCAAATTTCGTTCGCTGTCCCTTGCAACTGCCATTATCTCCGCGAGCGGGTTTTCCTTCGAAATTCAAGCCAAGCCATTCATTCAAATTACTATTTTCGGTGCGCTCGTATTATTGGATTGTGCAGTTTTAAATTGGAGTTGACATTCTTTAAAAGAATTAACGGAGCAATTAGTGGCCCTTTTTTCGTTCTCGCCTACTCGAATCTGAACGAGTCTTTGAATTTAATTTAGTGTGAATCTAATAGCCATTATAAAGGCGTATACGCGACGAAACAAAGAGTTTTTATTATTGATGAAAACAAAAAAACCAAGCCAACCGTCTGTATAAACTATCCACAAAGGGGCACTTCGTGCTGTTCACTTCATATAGCTGAGCTGGCATTGCGTTTATTTCATTAGTTTGGTTTGGTTGGCTTGGTGCACATTCTTCATTCGCTTGCGTCGTCGCCGTATCTTATCGAAAAGCCGCGGCTCGCAATCTTTTCGCGCTCGCTCGGTACTCTTACGCCTCCATATATAAACATGAATTACAAGTGACTTGCGCGTTCAGAACTCATTTTGTGATTTTGTCAATGCCGTCGCAACCAACAACCCACGAACTCGCTATCGTATATACTTATGCGTATAAAATCCGAGCCAACCGGCGAATTGTGTTATACTCTTTTCCAGCTTTCTGCCTGTTTTCGTATTGTCTGTATGCGTGTTTCGCCCACGCAGCGATAAAAGGCGATATGTGATATCAACAATGGGGGTTGCTAACCCTAATAACAACACGCGACATGCAACTCCAATGTTTGTTCGTTGTTATTTTCAATGCGGTAGACGTTATTGTTTAACATGCACATACATACGTTCTTTAGTTCTTTTTATTTCATGTTAATTATTAATCATCTCACTACGAGCACGCCGATGTTTACTACTTTATGGTTTCTCCCATTTTAAGGTCGTGTGAAGCTTTCATAATGTTTGTTTCTACACTATAAACTAATATAAACAATTTATTTAAACAACCATAACTTCAAGTACAAAGAGTTTAATGTTTTTCTTATATGCCGTTTATGTGTGTAGTGACTGAAATGAAAAGCTTTATCCATTTGTATAAACGATAAATCATTAAGTGTAGCGAGCCCAAGCGATAAAACTTCTTCGTGGACACTCTCGCACGTATTTAAATGCATTTAACTCATATTACTTAGTAATCTCAGCATATATCTAAAGCGCATCGTTTGAATTTAAAAACAACAAACATCAGTACGTTTATTTCTTCGATCTCGATTTATATCTTTTTAATGCGCTAATGTGCGTGGTGAAGTACAACCATCCATATATGTAAGTGATTTCTTTTTAAACATTTTTGTTGTCGCTGTCTATTGAATCAATGGCCACTTAACCTTTGTGGCCGGTTCACATGTGAACCGCATCTAAATGCTCTCAACCGATACTTACATATCGCATTATTTATTGCTTATTTGTCGATATTGTTCACTGTAATCGACTACACTTGTCTACATCTTGTCTTTTTAACTCATTATTTATTATACATGAAAGTTTATCAACGGTTTTTTTTTCATGATTACATTAAGCATAATTAAATTGTCTGCGGTTTGTGATGTTGCTTGAGTTAAAACTTTATTAAACAAACAAATATTTGCAAAAGTCGGTCAACGATAAGTTCTGAATTTAATAATTTTTCAAAGTTTTAAACATAAACCTGTGAAAATCTCCCTAAAAATGTAGACAGCTTTTTCTCATCTTTATTGTATTGCATATATCTGAACACTAATGATAAAATCAATGATGGTAACTGACCGAGGGTGATTGGCTGGCCGAAACGAAGGGATGCTAAACTAATATTTTTCTAATTATCGCAAGCGCGCAGTCGTTTAATTAGCGATTGGACTTGTTCAAAATGTATCGCGTCGGTGCTTGTCTCTCGTCGAATACTCATAGCTTGACCACACGTCCGCGTGTCACATGCACATCAAAAACAACTTGGTGTAAGTTGAAATTGCCCCGCCTATGTTCAAGAGTTGCACATTTATTTAACGAGTCAAGGCGGACCGGATCGCGTAGGTGGAGCATTTAATTAGTTGATTTAATTAAACACATCACGTGACTTTCACCATACCGCTATAGATTATGCATGGGATGCAACTTTCAAACCACAGAGAACCAAACAAACTCACAATTTCTAAATCTGTTTAAGATTTATAATTTATAAAATTAAAATAAGTTTTCTGGAAACAACCTTAAGCATATGGTTTTATTCATGGAGCCCGGCGCCTTCATAATTATTTTATTACAATAGAAATTAAATAACCTGTTTTATGGCTCATATTTTTGTTTTATGATTTATTAAACGCAATACTATGTTTTTGTTTATATTACAATATTAAATTATTGTCACAAACGAAAAATAAAATAATCAAAATTTGAAATGATATACATGGAGAGATGATATGAATATACGTGTAGTTTGTTGCGTATTGGGTTTGACCCTCGAAACAAACGGATCAAAATGTGATCTACATAATAATGATAGCAGAGTCCCCCAGGACACGAGTCCGGGATTAACTCCCGAGCCGAGCGACTTATTAATTGAATGCCACGCACGTCCGTTCATCATTGGCTGCCACTTCATACAGAATGTGCGCATTACTTTATGAGATAACGCGCTGCGAGGATCTTTTATTATCGGTCCGACTTAATTGAAAATGAAAATTATGGTTTTATACATTTAATCAACGCTTGGTGTGTTAATATTACTTAATTAGAACCAGCAGACCAGACAGACGTACAAACTAACAAATACTCAACAGCAAAACCAGTAGCAGAATGGAAAATATAAAATATTGAACCGAAATTGATTAAAGTGGATTAATAACTGACGAACTTGTCGATAAATGCATGCGTGCATATTCGATATAATAATAGATTTGAATTAATAAACGAATCGTAAAATTATTGAATGGTGCAATAATCTCGACTGTAAGTGATCAACAATGTACGAGTGCGAATGCTGCCCTATGAAGTTACCCTCAATTCGTTGACGGTGTACTACAACTAGGGGGGTGTGTAGAATTCGGTGTAAGCAGACCGATGACTCGACTAATCTCAATGCCTATTCCTTCTATATTAATCATCTATGTTGTGTACACACAAGTTGCATGTTGCGTATATTTGCCCACATCTAAATGCGAGGATTGGCTTCGAGATGTCAAATATCCTATGATGTATCTTATATTAAAATGAGTCGTTTGCTACATTACTGAAGCTATTACATTAGGTTTCTCAAATCCGACAGGGGATATTAAATTCATTGGAAATTATTATTTTATTGTTATATGCTAAAATCAGCATCGAAAAATACATATATTGATGAAGCGGAAAACGAGAAATCATCTCAAAGATGCGCAAAGCGCAAAAAGGTATTCTTGGGGATTAGATTGAAAGATGTATACGAGGTGTCGGTGGAATCATATTGCATGATATCTTCTAAGTTAAGTTATAAGCTTTAAGCTGCCTCTTTGATGGCTCCCAAACTCTCTACAATGTAATACATATTCGGAGTTGTTGGCTTCGCGTGAGGGTTTCGCACACGCTTATCCCCAACCAACAGCGCCACAATCTCTCAATCGCGCAATGATATTTCATATTTTCCGCTGGGATGTGATTTTGTGTTGAGGCATCGATGCGATGGCCCACAGGACTTTCATATATCATGGCACAATTCAAAAAACTGCCTATTGAAAATATGTGATCTAAATGTGACGCTCAGACTAACAAATTTATTGAAGGTATCTCGTTTATTGCTAAAATTTTCAAAAATATTAAGTGAAAACTTGAAAATACTTTTAATTTTAGCGAGCTTGATTAAATAGTTTGTGTTTTAGAAAAAACTTCTTCTTATGCAAAATGCAAAGTAGGACCATTACTTAATGTTGTCTGAGTTGGTGCCCTTAATTATTTTTGCACCTTTAGATGATAATAAACAGAATTAAACGCGCAGGTTAAGAGTGTTAAAACAAGTGTTTTTTGCGCTATCTGTTGAGTCAAATGAAGAAATTTCAGCGAGTTTTCTCGAATGAAGCAGGCGAAGGTATTAAGATGTAGACGAATGACAGTAAGAAATTAAAATGCTCGTCGTCGGAGTTGGTTGGTATAATAAGTAATATCAAAAAATACTTGTTTCGGTAAGTAGAAAGTCTCCACGTCTTCTATTTGATTTATTCATGAAATGAAAAAAGTAATAATGTATGAATTCTTGAACGCGAATATCATAAGGTGTGGAAGAAATTGTTTTTGCGAGGGTTGGCTGGCTGGTTGTCGTGTACTCTGGCAGAAAACGAAACACCATAAAAGAAGCAATATTTTCCGCCATAATCCTAGTTTTTAATTTAGAAACAGTATTACAAAGTTTACAGCTGAAATAAAAAGCAGGTATCACGTTTTTGGGGCGCAACTAATTCGCGTCGACATCGGTGTCTTCAACATCGTCGTCGTCGTCGTACTCGTCGTCGACGATGTTGTATTCTAGTGTAGTTGTGTTGTTACCATAGCCAAAAGTACTTAACGACGACCGTCCCCAAACGCTTTACACCAGATCGCGGCGCATAGCGCACGGGTGTGACGTCAAAACATGCAAATTTCATACCCCACTCAACTCGACAGTATATAACTACATTATTAAAAGCAATTTCTTTTATTCGCTGCTACAGAGCCGAGAGAAGTCGTTTCGAGCAGCGAAAAAAGAATGTAAAGTAACATTTGCACAATGTTCTACAATGCCCAATGCATACGCAGTTAAACAAACAAACAACGGCGAAAATGTAACTACAAACAACGAGTAAAAGAGCATTGGGCTTGTTGTTTTGCTTAATTGTCAACACTTTTCGCTACGTTTTCTCGCTGGCCTGGGTTTATTGTTCGTTATACTTACGAGCGTTTGACAATGGGGACAAAACAAGGACAATGAGGACTTAACATTTTTATACGTTTCGTTCTTTTTCAAATAGAAATAGGATCTGATGCAATTCTCGTCTAAATTGAGTTTTTTTTAACTTAATTTCTATATTGAGAGTAATGGTGGCTCATTTCCGATTCTGAAGCACTTCTAATTCAGCTTCCAGGATATAACTGACGTTTTCTAAAGCAAGAAATAAATAAGAATAAAGTTATTATGAATGAAAACGTTCACGCTTTTCATAATATTTTATTTTGAATGCGCAATAAATTAAGCTTGTTAAATTCTATGCTTTTGCAGACTGCCTGGCGTCAAATGAATGCAACAGATACATTAGTTGGACATCTATGTTTAACATTTTACTCAAACTGTGGTCACAACAATCCTACTGTGTGGTCCAAGAATGGAACCATTACTCCGAATTTCTCGCTCATTCAGAATGTGCAATGTGTTAAAAGAACACAAGCCTGCATCACCTACAAAGCACTTGACTTGACTTCCCCAAATCTGAAGACTCAATAGCAAATCAAATAAGGGCAAACAAAATTTAAAGCTAGATTAAAATAGTTTTTGATGCTTGAAATGTGTTCACTGATGTTGTCGTTGTTTGGTATTAAGAAGTGACTTGGATTCTTTTCTTTGATGACATTTTGCAAAACTATCCATTTAGAAAATCATGTAGGGAAGCAAGACCAAGTGTGAATGGAATTCACACATTGTCATATTATAGCTGACACTTCCAAACATCTCTTTCATTAAAAACGAACATTACTTAGATTAATGTTACCCCTGACTGTGGTTTAGAATTGCATTTAGAATGGCAAAGTCAACCAACTGGCAAGCAAAGCTTTTTGCTAGGTTTGCATTCAGTTTCAGCTGAAGAAGAGCGCATTCTATTCGGAATAGGCTTACTTAGCGCAGACGCACGTTTGCCAACAAACAAGGCGCACCATAAAATATGAGAGTAGCGGTTTTTTATTGTCGCCTTTCTTAGTTTCGTTGTGATATGTTTTGATCTCCCGTGGTTTCATAACAAAGCGTATACTATATGGGCACCGGTAACAACTAGATGGATTTCCATCAGGAGTTGCTACAGATGTGCGATTTCAAGAGTTGTGCCAGGATACGTTACTAAAATTAAATGTCAGGTACTAGGATACAGCTGTCTCAATTTATA
This sequence comes from Leptusa sp. GC000079, assembly GCA_030264655.1. NCBI lineage: Eukaryota > Metazoa > Arthropoda > Insecta > Coleoptera > Staphylinidae > Leptusa > Leptusa sp. GC000079. Next base: position 15,795 of record JARJDT010001238.1, read on the forward strand.
GAGTACACCGCAGAAATGCAGAAACCCCCATTATCATTACCACCACTTACCGTGTGCATTATGTTATTTATTACGACATTATTAATTGAATAAATAGGGGTCGTTGTTGGTTGTAAATTTGCATAATGTTTGACAAAATAACAATAAACCATTGGGAATTTTTACCAAGTGGTTTTTTTAAATATAAGAATTTTTGAACACTTGAAGGGTAGAAAATAAGCTTGATACAGTTGTCTCAATTTAGGAGTACAATCACGCAGTGGTTGTTCTGATCGTGTCCGTGCTCGACACGACGCCGGGGTACGCCCTTTCCCTGTAAGATGAAATCACTTCTGGGTGATATTCTGATTACTTCACTGGATCCCTGTTATCCGAGAACCGATTCGCTGACATCAGGTTCGACAGTTCATTGTTCATGTAACATATTGGTTTTTCTATTGCGTTTTCCCTCGGCAACATTTGGTTACGCGGATCCACCCTGGACTACCTACATTTCGTTTGTCTCTCGTCGAAATAAAAAAAACGGAAAAACATTGAGTACGTACCGGGTATACTTCTCGGTTGAAATGGTTTTCCACCATAAGCGTTCTAACATTGACGCAGACAAACAGACAGAGCAAGTCAATTGTTCGATGGAAAACATTGACAAAATAATAGCTGGAAGCACTGGGAGTAGGAAAAGCAACGACTAAAAGTAGACACTTTTTCTATTTGCTATGTCGGAGTTTTAGGTAATTGAATGCATTTGCGAGGACATTCAATGAATCAGAAATGGGGTTCGAATCGTGGATAAACATCTCTGATTGAATTCTTCATGTAGAATTGAGATACTCAAAATTCGTCGCTACGTGAAATAGGACGAACTGCAGGATCATAGCCAGCGCCGTTTATCGCGTACGATATTGGGGTGTGTTATATTGCAGGCAATTGCAATCGCACCGGACCTACCAACAAACCCTTCAGCTAATGCGTCCTTTATGCTACTCGCGTATAAACACATTCGCTGTCTCCGGGCACGATTCGAACCCTCCGCAGCCAGTGTGCACGCTGAAAATCTCCGCCCACGACTGTGACTAATGTTTTCAGTTTATTTAATGCATATATTTAGCCCATATGCCGGAATAAACGATGTTAAGTGTGAAGTGCAATTTGTTAATGCTATATTGCTCGCAATATATCGGTTTGTTATTGCGGGGTGGATCAATTTAAAATGTAGCGTCGTCGTCCCGGCACACATATCCCGACTGAAACTCCCTTTGACTTGTTGGGACGACAGCTACTTTATCTCTCCGCGCTGAAATATCTGTGTATACACACTCGTCGAATTGTATTTATCCAGCTACTACTTTCTCGCTTATTAAAACTCTCCTCTTCCACTCCTCCACATCCGCACCGTGCCACGGGACACAGATGCAAGAATTCGCTCGTTGCCTCATTCGTAACGATTTAACGTTACATATTATCCTATACACTATACTAAAGAACAGCCAGGATGTTTTATTCGATTTTACCATCAAGCTATATGCTATTACTGTGAAATAAATCGAATGTTTTGTTTCGTTTGTGGTCTTTACTCACAATAGACATTTTTTGCCCTAGCCAAGGAAGTGATCGTTTTCCGGGGCGAAAGAAAAGATGGACTGGCGAGCCATAGGTAGACATTTTATACTGCATGTGATGTTAAATGTAAAATAGTTGCCAATAATGTTGATAGATGTCGCGTAGGTGGAAGAAATTTTGAATAATTTTTGCAAAAAATTGCTAAAAACTTAATAATTTGGTTATTATAATTGAAGATACAGCTCCAAATAAATTTGTAAAGATCAATAAATGTTTTTCGAACAAAAATAAATCAAATGTTAATAATATTTTCATTGCCAATTTTGAAAATAAAGAACTTGCGCGCCACCTAATGTGCGATGTCGGCGTTTATTTTCTTAGCTAACCAGGAAAATAATTTCTTGGCTAGCCAAGGAAAGTAAAGCTTTCAAGTTCGTGAAGAGAGGAGGAAATCGAACTTTCGATGCGTATTGGACGAAAACTATGTTTACAATCAATTTCCTCTTTGAATACACCTTTTTCATAAACATTTAAAAAATAGTATGAAAATGGGTATGACTAAAATCTTGACTATGGTTTTAACCTTTTGTCGTAATAAAATAGTTGTATTAATTAATGTCTTGGCAAGCTAAGCAGTACATTACGTTACAGCGGGTTACAATTAAACAGAACTAAGTTGTTGCCCTGTGCAGCAGCAAGAGGACGACTCCTCGCATATGTATCCTATAGTTGGTTGGAAGGATGGCGAATGTGGAGGAGAACGGAGGACGCGAGCTTTCGGGAATGGTACATTAGTACTAATACACCGGAGGCGAGGCCGAGTGGTGTAGTTAGCTAGTTGAATTAATGCCGATGTTGTAGACTGTATGTAGAGAGCATGTAATTAGCATGTCCATTGCTGTCTGCTTTTTGTTGTGCTCGACATCACCGACAGCTCTTGCGAACTTTATTCCCCGGGTTATACGGCTTGTTGTCCGCGCAATTTCTATTTCTGAAGGCTTAATAGCCTGCATGTTGGCATTGTTGTCAGTATTAGCAAACAACCTAATTGTATAACAACAAGCATCAGCTAAGCAACATTTAAGTCGAAAGCCAAAGTGCATACATAACTAAGTGTTCACCGGTTAGTTAACTTTTCTTCCAAATCAACAACTGCTTAAAATAATTTACAATTTTCTGCGCCACCACAAAACCCGATTTCTCTACATAACTAGATATAGTAGGCTATGAACATGTGATAAAACATACGCCCATTTCAAATCCTGATTAGATCTGAATTCTTAATGAAATTGTCGAACATTACATTCGGCATAGCCATTCGTTAATTAGATTTACCATTTCATCTACACATTTACGATGCCGTGACAGATAATATTACATACAAAAATTGTAATAATAAAGAGACTGCCTTTGGATGAGTATTTATTAGCCAAGCAAAACATAGCTCTTCAATTTCATAATTAAAGCTTCATTTTTAAGGTGTGAATAAACCCGGATTAATAACAATAAAATATCATTTCCGTTTTGTTGTTTAATGATATACAAAATGTAGAACTAAAGAATGAATGTTTCGTTCTGTATGGTGAATATACCTACCCAGAGTGCGCTACGAGTGCGCGGTTTATGTAAGAGTTTTCCTTACAAAATGAAATGGTATCCTGGGGGATATGTGAATGTGTTTTACACAATCTAAACAATCTTGAGAATTGATGGAGGTTGTGTTTTATACGTTTCATCGTCATGTGATGATGTTTTCTTACCTGATTTTACAGTCAAAACAGATCGATTTATTGCTCGAGGCTGTTAAAAGATTTGGTTGTTTTTTCCACACTATCTAAATTATAACATACTGAGTTTAAATTCGGAAAGAACTCCAAACTTGTATATGGGGTGAGTTTGATAATAATATCGAATGCATGTGTTACTCATATTTCTAGCGAGACTGAAATATTTATGTTCAAATATAAAAGTTTAAACGTATGTTTGCAAACATAACACACAACACATTAACAACAACAGGAAGGAAATATAGCGGTTCCGTTATTATTGTTAGTCATATTTGTGGTACATAAAAATAATTGTTAAACAAATTATGGCGTGTCAGTTATTTTTACACGTACTTTGTTCAAATATTTCACTTATATGGGGATCGGGTTCCTAGAAACACATTTTGGTTCATACATGCGCATATGCCGGAGGTAAAAGAAGTGAAATATATCTGTGTATGAATAAAACTCACACATTCGGTGTTTTGAAATGAATGGGTTATGAATGCTTATATCGCGTTAGGCGTTCTTTAAAATATTAATCATTACCAATAAACGTCATCGTGAATATTGTCCGGAATCAATTTACAAACCATTTATAACCAAAATGGACATAAAAGAAGCTATAATATGAATAAAATAGCGATAACGACGCTTTCATTGTGCGTGAATCTTAGAGACGGCTTCCCCCATTAATATCAATACTTGACCGCCGCTGACCGGCCTGTCCGCAGTCCTGCCGCTGCATTAATACCAATTCGGGGTGAGTGATGAGCCCTGTTCATCATCAGCACCTCCGGGAACGGATATCCTGCTACCTCCCCGGAGACATCCACGTTTATATTGCCTACAATACCTTAAAATGCAAACAAAGCCTCATCAGCTATAAACCCGGTGACTATAGAAATTCGGGATAAGGATGCGTTCAATTTAGATTTTGATACATGTTCGTAAATTTCTATATCAAATTGAGAAAAATAATGCGGCCTGCGGGTTAGTTTAACGATTTGTTGTTCAATATTAAGACCATAAGACGAAATCTGCTACTAGTCTGCGTTTGTGTTTAACACTGGTTTCTGAACGGCAAGCTCGTGTAGCGTGTAATCTAAACAGCGGTTCGCAACGACGTCGATAAGGCTAGCAATTCTCCAAGGAGTTGCCTCGCACACATGTACCACAACCTCGAGATAGAGGAGAACATTGCATAGTTGTTGCCACCCCCCCAGAGAACTCGGCACATCTATTAACACATCGGCAGGAGATAAGACCTGTTACGATGATTAATATACTTCGACATTAGGTCTTAATGGTTTCCACATTTTTATCACCAACCTGAGGCCTAGCCTGAAACTTGTGTCAAAAGAACGAAGTGACGAAAGCGATGCGGAATTGAAACACCAAAATAGAAATGTTGCTACATTGAGGAAGTTTCGTAAATTCAATTCATGTGTGTTATAAGAAACAAATGTGTTATGAGTTTTAATCATGGACAAAAACAAAACATTGTATGATTTTATTTACTCTCGCGTACATTCAATGAAATCCTACGAGTTTACAGAGCAGCGTTTATGTAATAGTAGGTATAAAGTTGCAAACCGGCACAGATGCTGGTGTTTTATTTCATTTCTACTTTTATATACATTTTCAACCACTGGAACTAGGAAGACAACGAACTCTCGCCCGCCCGTGTTCGTTCGGTTGGATGCGTTAAAATTAAAACCATGTTTCAAAATTACTTTAGTGGTGTTTTAAAAACCTTCCGAGGATGTCGTAAATTTAAAAAGATGACTGGATAAAGTTTTGTATTCTTAAAGTTTCTTTCCCTCGCTTTCGCCTTGAGTCGCGCTTTCGTTCGTCGTTGGGGTGCGGGTGGATGCTTGCTGCGAGCTTGCGGAAAACAGAAGAATATTGCTATACGTAGACTAAAATCGCCTAGGTAGTATTACATGCAATGTTGTATGTATGTACTAAAGGCTGCTGTGGTAACACGAATTAAATTCGCAACGAGGTTCGCTCGTCGCGCGCTCCTAAAAGATACACACGTTTTGCAGACTATGTTTATCACCATTAAGGGAAACTGGCTGCAAGAAATATACAAGTAGAGCATCTCGAGGATATAAAAGTGATATTAATGATAGGCGCGCTGATAAAGCAACTCGAATGAAAGTAGATGAAGAGAAATGGTGCTGAGTAAACGTTCGTTGGCTTTTGTTAAAGAAAATAAAAACTTCATAATAAGAAAAATTCCAAGTATACAAATAAGTATACTCAGATGTATTGCCTTTGTTCTTCAGTAGCTAGTTGCTAGATTTTAATGAATATTAAATACAGATTATTACATGTCATTGATGGAATCAGTGAACAAATCTTTAATAAAATTAGAAAATATCTGTCTGTCTGCAAACATCATCAATTACAAAGTAGTTGTCTTTAGCACGTACCCCAACCCCGAATTGTCTGCGTATGACCTGTGCTCGTCTCTCAAAAAATGAGTACACAAAAAATATAAATTCCTATCTCTCTTTCTCCCCGTATGACAGCAAAGAGTCAGAGGGTAGGAACGTGGACGACTTCGTTAGCAAATTCCGGTACACCGCATATCAACGGCCTCTACTACCGTTCAGTTAGCCGTGGGCGATACGACGAAATGACAAATGACTTTTGTTTAACCAGTTTAACGGGGAAAAAAGGTCACCAAATACATATATCACACAAATGCACTATAGTATACGAGGGGGTAAATACCGGGAAGCTGAGTTAAGAAATAAACAAATTCAACGAAAAGCAAAAATGTATTTTATGCGATTTTCTAAATCTTGTTTTGCTTAAATTTCCAAAATTTTGTAATTACCCTGTATACATACTGGATGTCCCGTGACAAAAGACCCACCGGGAACTGGCAGATTCTGGAGCCAAAATTGAATCGAAAAGTCTAATACAAAAATTCTTAGGGTGGAGCCGTTTTCGAGTTATAAGCACCTTAAGTTTAATTTTTTGTTTTAATTTTTTTGAATCTGCGCTCTTATTGCTCTTAAAGGTCAAGTAATTAACTCGAAAACGGATTTAGCCTGGGAATTTTGGTATTAGACTTTTCGATTCAGTTTTGGCTCCAGAATATGCCAGTTCGTGGTGGTTCTTTAGTCACGGGACACCCTGTATAATGAAGTAACAAAATCAAAAGACGCGTGCGATGTTGAAAGATTAATCGCTACCGAAAAGATAGCATCTTCACGACACGCCACCAAACTATTTAATTTTCCTTCATCCTATCATAATATTGCTTACCTCTCTTATCATACGACTTACAAACGGGTGCATTTTTAATAGTGAACCTCAAGTATTATACCAAACAATAGTTTGCTGAAAATGATTTATATGATTAGTCGAAAAGTGAAGCAAATGCAATTGGTTTTTATATATTTTCTGGTTTAAATCCCGACGTCATCGTCATCGCGAGTCCTTTCTTGTGCAAAACATGCTTTCAACTCAGTATAAAAC